>LLCD01000126.1:0-27727 GCA_001414355.1 Hymenoscyphus salicellus
GTACACTAGATGGGAGAAACCAAGGCCGTGCTGCGGGCAGAGCCTCGATCTGTGTTGATCAAAGAGCCAACACGATTCCCTCCATACGATGGAAAGCTGTGCAGAAACACTAGAACTATCTTTCCCCACCAAACTAATGCAAAAAAAGAAATTTACAAAACAAACATTCACCGTCGAAAACCCTCCTAACATCGAGTCCCTTCTTTGTCCCCATCAACCACCTCACAACAAACCTCCAATTACTCAGGAACAAACATTTCATCTGGGAATAAACCTCAACAATCTCGGCTTGCAGAGTATGCGAAAGCTTCCTCGCATACCTCATTCCATCAAAGGAGCAACCAATAGAGGAAGGGCTTTGCCCTTGCATGTATTCATTCTGCCCTCCAGAACCCAACAAGGCTTCCTTTAAGTCTCAGTAAACCTGAAAAGCAACGATCACGCTGATCTTGACTCGTTGAACTTCAGAGAGTGGAAGTATCTGATGGTGTAAAAACCCAATGCCATTTGAACGACGGAGAATCCACTCTCGCATTTGAAATTTAATAGACCTTAGATTTAAAGAGAATAAAACATGTGGCCGTGCTTGTGGTTGTTTGGATTGAATTCCAGGTGCTATACGTTGGAGAATAACGGGTGCTACGAGAAATAGGCTAATACTGCAATGCCTAATTTACTTTTGACGGACGGTACGAAACGGTTGACAGTAATTGGGGGTATTGTTTGAAAAAGATTAGAAGACTCAGAAAGTTCGTTCCTTGATCCTGCTTCTTTCTCCCAAGTTGCTTTTGCAATTTTCGAGCTACTTGAATAACAAGAAAGGGGGCTCACAAAGTGATTCTCACTTCTCTTACTTCTCAGTCTGGCTGGAAATTAAAACTGATAGGAAAAATAAACAAGATGTACTCGTTGGGAAGAGAGAAGCGATACTCACGGATCTCAGACGTATCTGGAACCAAAGCGCACACACCAAACAAAAGCAAGAACCCCTTGGGAAATAGATCAAATTGTGGCTCAAAAAAGTATCATCGCCCCTAAGCAAAATCAGTCCCAGTACGCCAATATCCTAGCCTCCCTCAAAGTCAACCAACTCCCCTTATATGATTTCCGTAACCCCCAATATGCCCATGCCAATTTGTACAACTATTTTCAAGGAGCCTCATGAATCTCTCCAACAAGCCTCACACTCCCACCCGTACCTCGCTCCTGGGCCTCTCTTCTAGCAGTCTTCCTCCTCTCAACCTCCGCAACTAGTCCCTTGAAATAAACTTCCGCCTGCACAGTAGCACTATAAGCAACTGGCGTCCAACTCCAAACATTCCTCCTCTCCGAATCGGCCCCCGCCGCCAGCAATGTCCTCAGCACAAGCAAATGTCCATTCGAGCTGGCAAAATGCAAGGCCGTATTCCCATCCACATCCGCATTCTTCAACAAACTCGCCGGATCAAAAGACGGCAAATCCGAAGAGGAAGGCGCGAAGGTAAGCAAGATCTGCAAACAGGTATCATGTCCACATCTCGAGGCTTCCATAATCGCATCTCGACCTCGAGAATCTCGCTTGGGAATGCTTTCGGGGTTCGAGGTGCAGAGGAGATGCACTACTTCGGTGTGGCCTGCTGCGCTGGCGAGCATGAGCGGGGTTTGGTGGTCTTCGTTTAGGGATATGCCGCCGGATTCGTGGCCAAGGGAGAGGAGGACCTGGACTATGGGGAGGTGACCGAGCTTTGAGGCGAGATGGAGGGAGGTGTTGGAGAGGCCTAGCGGCTCAATTGTGGTGCAATCTGGGTTGTGGAGGAGGGAGGGGTGGGATTTTAGGATGCGGGAGACGAGTAGGGCGTCTGCGGCGTGAATGGCCCGACGAAGGCGGATAGAGGGGTCGATCCTGATGAGAGGTTAGTTGGGGGAGGGGGAAGATAGCAAGATTGTGGGTGGGGAAGATGAAGCTATTCAGAAGTTTTGATGATGGTCAACTTACATCGTGCCAGCATATCTCAACCGAGACAACCCCCAGCGTGTTTAGCTCTTCGACCCAGGACTAGTGTGAGGGTTTTCTCTGCGGCGTCAAGATGTCAAATCAATCAGTTGCAGTGATGTCAGCGATGGATGTACAGTTTCAACAGCTTGTTTGTTTGCATCTCCAATCTTCAAGGTTTGGATTGATGGTCCTCGGAAGGAGGTCCAAATAGAAACGTCTTGGCACGAACCGCTTCAAGGTTCATCGGGAAGGACTGGGGTAAGTCCTAGTAACGTTCTCCCCATTGGCCGTCCAATATTCATGGGGCCGCTGTGGATCAAACCTAAATTGTTAGCGCGACGCCTCAAACGAAAAGGGTCTGAACAGACGTTGCAGAATTTGGTAAAACGAAGGAGATTGGTGCTTATTTGCAAGGTAATATCGACAAGGCTACAAGAGAGACACCGAGATAGGTCAGTTAGCCGATCATAACATCGGAAAAGCTCCGGAAGTAATTAAACTCTTGACCAGGGCTTCCATGTCCCCTGCCAAGCGTCTGATCTCCAGTTTGAGCATTGTTTGGCATCGTCTTGTCTCTCAGATTTGTGTCAAAGATCAGAGAGAAGGAGAAAGAGACGAAATGATATCGCTGCCGAAGTCAGTGAGATGAGGCGAAGTGGCAAAGTTGCCATCCCAATGCCATTTTTCGTTTGAACTCCAAAACTTGTCACTTCCAAAATAGTTGGGTATGAGATGAAGAAAAAATATTAGTAGTATAAAAATTTAAAAAATAAAAGGTGTTAACACTATCTCTCAAGAGGGTCTAACAGCCATCTATGACATTAATTTTCAAACGATTTATAGACAGACAACATTTGACACATAAAACACCCAAGTAAAAAAAATAAAGAAATCCCAATCCCATTGTAATGCTCCCTGGGCTGAGATTGGAATGTAAACCCCCAGACATCCCCACACTTACCACACCCTCTGTTGCTCCAAATGATTAAACTCCACTAGCCTGTATGTCCTTTCCCTCTAAATGGTATCCCTCGTAATCTTGACATGAATCGAACTTTTGAGGACTCTTTTTTCATGCGATGAATTCGCGGGGGTTTCTTCTGAAGCGTCCCTTTCCACCTTGACCACCTTGTCCGAATCCCTTTCCTCCACCTTGACCGCCTTGAGCACCCTGTCCACCAGCTGCTGCCTTTGTGGCGGCTGCGTTTCCAGCATTTGCCTTGGTCGCCGAAGCTTTTCCACCAGCAGCAGCAGCACTCGTGGCCGCGGCTTTAGCACCTCCAGCGGCGGCATTGGCACCACCAGCTGCGGCGTTTGCCTTTCCTGCATTGGCGTTACCTCCAGCGGCAGCACCTCCAACGGTGAACTTGGTGCAATCATCTGGGGTACCACGTTGTGCGACTGGCATGAGGACAGGTTGATGGTTGGATGACGAAGTCATGGTGCACACACGGTAGTTTCCTGCTGGAAGACCACCAGTGACTGTAGCGCTGAGACCACCCTTTCCGTCACCAGCATCGTTGATACCCTTGAAGAAAGCGAATTGAGTGGCATCGAGAGCCTTGGTTGGGTTCAAAGTGTTACCCATATCTTGGACTGTAACGTGAGTATGTCCAACGACCTTTCCACCCTGTAATGCTTGTGGTGCAGAGTAGTATGTGTTGTCGGCGTTAGTGAAAGATCCAGCAACCAAGTTGTTGATTTGAACTTTGATATCGAAATCGGTGTTCGCGGCAGGTCCTTGGCCACCAGTTTGAGGAAAGGTAATGATTCCAGAAACCATGCTTCCCTTGGCTGGGATATCACCCATTACTGTTTTTCGTTAGATGCTGCTATGAAATTCGAGTTTCGAGTGTTACTTACCGATGCCGTTACATGAACCACCTTGAACTTGGAGACCATTGGTAACTGTCTTTCCCGAGCAGAAGTTGATGAAGTTGTTCGTTGATGTGGCTGATTTCGATTGTCCAGCTGCGGAAACACCGCCTACACTTCCATCTGAAGCTGAACCACTCTGGATAGCGTTGGCCAAAAGTGTTGTTCCTGTTGCCCCGTTTCCACCAGCTGCTGCTGCTGCGTTTCCTGCATTGGCGTTATTGTTTCCACCCTTTGCCTGAGCCGAAGCTAATGTGACGAGCGCCGCCGAGACGAGGATCTGTTTGAATTGCATCTTGAAAATAATAATAATAAAAGTATATAAGAGGAGAGTCGGGAGGAGAGGAGGCGCGACCGGAAAAGTGTGTTGAAGAGAATCAAATGAATGTGATTTCCGTCGAGGTGTGTAAGTGTGTGATAAAATTAGATGCTCGGTCAACGAGATCTGCTTGACTGGCAAGTATGAATGAAGAGGGAAGTTGAAAGAGAGGAGCCCGCCGGGAGAAAGAACTGCACTACAGACGAAAGATGCTTGTGATGGTGAGTTGAGGAAAAGAAGAGAAGAGACGGGTGGAGGAGGATACTTATTCTGAATTCTTGGCATCGGGGCATCTGCTGGAGTGGAGCTGGGATGGATTGCATGGGCGAGCATGGGAGGGGACGATTCAGCAGGGTGCTGCCGTTGACAGGGCCACTGAGCGGTCAGCCTACATTGGCTGCGAAGATCCCGAAGGCGCATTGAGTTTTTGAAACTGGATGTGAGGTCCCAGATGTCGCAGTACAGGCCTGGGTGCCACAATTTGGCAGAGGCGCAAAAGTGCCATCTGAAGAGAGCCCCCAGTGAGCCCCCAGTAAGCCCCCCTTTCTGCTGGTGTCCTGCACCATAACAGGCCTGGCAAAGCGCTGAGCCATCCCAAACCATCATCCCAACAAGAAGGCACCCCCTTGGAGATCACGACCGGCTGCCGTGAAAATGTCAAATAAGGGACGGGTCAGTGCTGCTGCAGTCTGATGTCGGAATTGGATTAGGGTGGGGTTTAAGCATTGCAAGGGAAGCAAGCCAACCGACCTCTGAGAAGAGAAGAAGACCGGACGGGGGCCAAGCGAACGCTTCGCTTGAGTGAAAAGGGTCGGCAAGGGAGAGGGAGGTTGAGTTAGAGCATCGAGCACGGGTCTTAGTTCGTACCGACTTAGTTTCACATAGTACAATTCTCTTCGAGGGCAGCATTCCTCAAAGCGATGACGATGTCGGATCCTCTATAAGCCGTCCATTACTGGTGCCAGACAAACAATCCCACACACCCGAAGAAAACATGGCAGGAAGATTTGACATGTTTCCCTGGACAATAAAGCGGCAGTAAGCAGGCCCTTTCTAATTGTCCCAACCCGACAGCACAATCTATAATATTCTGCCAGAAAGTTGGGCCTCATTGTTTGAAAAGTTGGGATAATTATCTTGAATTCTCCTAGAGCGTTGGAATAACGAGAGAAGGAGGCAGGTACGATTACCAGACGAAGCTAAAGTATTTCGCACTGCCACTTCTACTATCCATACACGAGACATGTTTCCCTGCCGAGAAAGTCAAACCTCAAAGCCTCCGAACCCAACAACACTACCGAGAACTTATCACAAACGGCTTTTCCCTTACCCTCGATCCTCTTCACACAAAACCATCTCTTCTTCTGCCCCTGCCAGCTGTCATCCGAGGGTTCAGATGAGGAGAAATCAAGAAATCATCCAAGTTCATTCCATCTCCGTTGTCCATATTGAAGCTCTTGATCACGATAACGGACCAAGTTCTTTAAGAGCTTATGATCATGAGCAGCGCCAATTTCTCATATTTCTCATATCTCCTAAACATGCCTCTGCGAACGATGTCTAATGAAGTCAAGCTTTTGGTATTGAAACCTCACTGGTTTTATCCCTCGACCCTCCAAACAAGATTTACTTTACAGCGCTCATCAAGCGCAACTAAGCAACTTCAACCATGTGCTTATTAGCCAGTCTCCAGAGCCGCTCCTCCAATAAGACACTGCTCCAATGATGGCCGGCAACTTCTGAAATTCGATTCCTGGCCTGATCGTTTCTGAGGCTCCTTCACCTTGGTGACAGAAATTTCAGCCTCTACCCTGAGTTCCCGAGGTCGCGTAAAGTGCTTCGCGTTCGAGTCGCGCTGTCGCAGTCAACGCATATTTCACTCCAGCATCTCCGGCGGGCCATCAAGCCTCCTTCTTAATGCAATTACTATAGGATAACCTTCCCATCTCCCACACCTTTCTCCTTGCTCTGATGTTGGATTCCAGCTTTGCATTCATGGCCTTGAAAGATGGACAGAGTGCCTTTATTTTAAATCTAGTTCCCCACCTCACTAAATGACACTAAATAAGGTTACCCACAAGCGAAAGAACCATCTCAAGTCTTGTTTTCCAGGTGCCATCCCATCTTCCCCTCCAAAACACCAACCCCCAAAAATGGCACAACCACAACCAACCCCCGCGGCTCACCCAAAACACGTCTACCCCCTCGTCTCCCCTCCAAACACCCCCATGAACCCAAGTATCAAATCCTTCTTCGCCGATTTTTACAAAATCTCTGATACGCCCTCCGCCCACGATTTATACGTAGACCAATTCACGAGGGATGCCGTCCTGGTTATGGCCTCCAAGAGGTGTGTTGGGCGAGACGGTTCGTGAAGATTCCTTTTTTCTTGCCAGCATTCTCGCGCATTGTTGATATTGATAAGATGAAACAATGGAAGGTAATGCGAGGCTTTACATTGGATGACAGGAAAAAATAACCTTTTTTGTTTCTCTTTTCCACACTCGCCTGTTTCTAGAAGAAGGATGGGGGCTACGTTATCCGTTATCATAACTCAACTTCTTCAGATCTTATGTCTAATCTTCTAACGAGTCTACCTACGGGATTCAGAAATCCTAAGTCTACGCAAATCAATGTGGGAAAAGGTGGAAAGTAGATCGCATACCCCTACCAAGATCTTCCCTTTCGGAGGCGCGGAGGCAGATGAGGTGATGATTTATGGAGTCGTCAAATACGGATTGAAAGCTGGGGGAGATTCCGAGGTAGTGTTTCGTTTTCTATCACCTTGTTTCAACCATCAGAACTTTGATTTTACAACGATAAGCCTAGATCTGCGTTTGAAAATTGCCCAAGTTAATTATAATACTAGGTGGACTGGGCCGCTCGAGCAAACCTTGTGGAAGAAGACGGGAAGTGGAAGATGAGCTTCTATCAGGTTTATCTTGGTATGTTGATCTTCTCATCTATTCTTGACCTCTAGAGACTGATACTTTGAAAGATACCGCCGCCATGCAGCCTCCCAAGTGAAATGCCTTATTTGCAGAACACTATAAAAAGTATCGAGAACGTGCCATTAGATATTCCACAGTGATTTTAGTGAGAAGCCTTTTGACATTGCAAATCTTCAAGGAAAGTTCAACATATCCCCCAACGCCTCTTTTTGCAATTCCAGAAACGCCATTTGGTAATTCCCCACATTCAAGACATTCACACAACATCTGCCACCCCTCAATCCATCTCCATGCCATCCTCCTCCTCTAACTCCTCGCCTCCACCGACAAGTGCCTTCCGCCTGACCTTCATCTTGCCAAACACCTTTGCAACTTCCCTAACACCCTCAAGCTCCTCGCCCTCTGCGACCAAGCCTTCCTCCTCGAGTCTCTTCCTCTCACTTCCGCGAACCTTGGGTAGTAAGTGGCTCGCCTCAGCTACCAACTTCCTATCCAACTCCTTCTGCCTCTCCTTGTTCCTCGCCATTCTCTTCTTGTAAAACACACGTTGCCGCTTCTGCTTGACCTCCTCGAATCTGGCCATGGCCTTCTCAGTGATGGCAATTTGGTCACGATCGTATCGGATGGGGATATTTCGTTTGGCGGCGAATGCGAGGGTACCATCGACGACCATTTCTTTGCCAGTGGCCTTTCGGAAGGCTTTGGTCCATGCGAGTTTGCGGGGGTTACGCTTCATTTTGAACTGCGAATTGCTACATTAGTCTCTTCCCTCTTCCTTCTTTCATAATTTGCGATTGCTATGGAGGGAGACAAACATTCTTGTGGCATTTACTCCTGCAGAATCGGAATAGGCGCGCATCGTTGCGGACGAATGTGATGCCTTTGCTGGGATAGCAAGGCCTGGAGCAGAAATAACAAGTCTCGATCCTAAGCTCATAGAGCCATTAGCATAAGATCTTTGCGTCACAAGTAGAAAATATAATCGCGATCCGACATACCTCATCTTGACTCTGCAGTTCTGCGCTGCGGTGTATAGAGGTTGATCTGGGAAAAGTCAAGCTCCCTCAGAAATCTTTATCGTCCCTCAATTTTTTCCGTCGCATATCTGTTGTGGGGTCGGCTAGTAGCGGAACAGCCAATGGGATGACAGGCGGCAATTTTAAGCCTTCCGTCTTTTTTAGAAGTCAACCATCATTTTGCGACCGCCAACCATCCAGATCAATAAATACATTGAAACACCCTAAGAAGCTCGAGGATATACCAGACACTATAAGGAAATGGCATCAGTATTGGTATGGGGAGCTGGCATTGCCACTGCCGCCTTTTTGGTACGTTCATCCAACCTCGCCATCTCAAAATCCGACCATCCGCATCTGCGACCCTTTCTCTGCGGATATGCTAACATCAATTCCAGGGACGCGCAGGACTCGTAGCTCTCCGCCGGTCCCGTGGTGAAACAGTCGGTGCCTTGGGGAAATCATTTTATAAGGGCGGATTTGAGCCCAAGATGAACAAGCGCGAAGCCTCCCTTATCCTACAACTTTCGTACGTCTCCCTCAATCCTCCGCAGACCTATTCACCGGATTTGCAGATGTACATTATGCCAGGAAAAGGAATGAACTAACAAACCGATCAGGGAACGCCAACTCACCAAAGAGCGAATCCGAAAGAACCACCGTACCCTAATGATGTTGAACCATCCCGATCGAGGAGGATCCCCATACCTGGCAACAAAAGTCAACGAAGCGAAGGAGTTTCTGGAGAAGAACGGTTGATCTTGAATCCTGAATGAGTTTCCCCCGATATAGCCATGGTCCGTTTCGAGCCCCGATTCTTCTCGGGCTAGAAGAGAATCTGGGGACTCGCTGCTCGCGAAAGCCTATAAGAATAGCGATGCGATTTTAAACACGGCAAATAGAGGAGATGCATGGAAAGGAGAAGGGGGACCGTGGTGTACAATATTTGATTTTTTCCTCGGTCTCGTGAATTTTCAAGACGAACAGGGCAGCGAAGGCATAGCGACGGCGTTTTACGGGTTTTTCTGTCGATGTTCTCATCACCAAGTAAAGCTAATAAAGCCTATGTTTACTTGGTTGAGAGGATTGGGAACATGTATACGAATGTATCATAACTTGTACAAAACACCAACCTTGCGGAACAAGCAACGGAAGAAGGAATGAATCTCTTCTCATCAATAATGAAATCATTTTATAAACCACAAGTACCAAGATGCAGGAAAAAGTGACGGGCTAAAAGTGGAAAACAGCTTACTCGAGAGAATTTTCATTCTGCCGGCTTACTGATGATTTTGCAGCTTACCCGTAAGTATTTTTGGCCCCCAAATCTGGTTTGGTTTATCCCTGGATTACCGCTGGCTTACTCGCAGATATTCCTAACAATTTTCTTAGCACTGCGGCATTTTGGCCGGTTCTTGGCTTACCTCCATGATTACTCTTATCTGCCAACTATTTTCTTTGGGTTACTAGACAATTGACAGCTTATCCGCATTTGATTTTTGGCCCCAAAGTTTTGCTTTAGTTTACTCAATGATTGATGGCTTAAATTACTAGATAACTGGTGGATTATTTAGCCCCTAACAAGGTGGTGGGGTTATTCACATGATGAGGTTATTGTTATTTTCTTGAATAGAAACTGCTACTACGAGTATCCAATGTGCTTATCTTCTGATTTCCTCTTGTTTATTATGGAAAAAATCGGACCTATTTCCGGGTTGCCTGCAAATAGCTAAGCGTCGCTTCTTTCCACTTTTTACAGAGAGAAGACAGAAATCTCTTTTCCAGTCGCCCGAGCTTATTTAGAACTATTTTTTAGACTAACTTATTGGGAAAGTGACATTAGCTGGAGTTAAACACCTGTTGTTCTTGGATGCCCTATTTAAGTACTTTACAAGTACAGAATTGACTAACCATGCTGCTACTCTATATTGTTAAGAAGTAAGTCAAGTAATTTAAGTAAGTAGATTATATTTTTCAAGAGTATTCAGGTTAATCAACTTGAATGGAATGTCGTTTCGAAGGCTCTACAGGTGTATGTTAACAAATAGTCATCCAAGTATAACACTCTTACTATTAGTATCCTCGACGATTAGAATACTCAACTTATTTTAACAAGCTATAACAGTTTGTTATAGCAGATTTTTAAGCTATGGTTTGTTAATTATAGAATTATCAAATAAAGCATACTAGTTCTAAAAGAGTTTAAAACAATTGAAGTTGATTGTTCTAAATAACCGGGTGAAAGGTCTTAAATTGTTCCCAGTATTTAAGGGAGTTTACTTGAACTACTCCATAACCAGCGTAAGCACAAACTACTCGATTACTTAAGAGTAATTTAGAGTTACTCTTGAGTGGAGTACATTTAAGTAGAGTAGCGAAAAGAACGCCTGGAGTAGAGTAGAAATACGTTTGCATTCTTTGGCTAGGAATGAAATTAGTTTATACTATTTCGACTCGCCGAAGTACTCATACCCCGAACGCTGGGACTGTATCAGTCTACATCGGTTTGAGCAGTTTAGATCAACTCTAAGTAACTCAAGGAGAATTAGAGTAGAGTAGAGTACAAGACTCAAGTCTACTCATTTATTACACTGCCTAAGGTATAGCAACGAGCGCAGGTGTCCCTACAGTTAGCTCGCTCGGTTTTCTTGCTGGACTTTAAAAACACCGTGTATCAGAGGAACAAGACTCCTCGAGAACAAAACAGCAAAAAACGCACAACTAACCCTCGCAACCGGAGTCCCACATTATTACAAGGAGCGAGGAGGAATCTCAAATCCCCAGAGCGGCAACTCTGACGAAAGAAACAAATAGTTTTAAGAAACCAACGCTTATCATTGTTCTACCTAGGGTATTCTAATGACGTTGAGGTAGTAAGTAGTCCCTACCATGCTCTCAGGAGCTAGCACCAAATATTGTTCATCATCCATTTTTGTTTCATTTCGTTTCGTCCATCAATCTCAAATATTCACCCATCCATCATCCATCAGATCAAATCAATTAATTCCTCCACTCTATTACTCCCTCAATGCTCACAATTTCCACCACAAAAATCACCGATAAAAAGAAAACTCCAGAGCTCGAAAATGCTGCCCCGTCGTATCTCTCGAAGAAATCAAAATACGAGTAAAAGAAGAAACGGTTTTCCCACCAGATCTTCCCTCAACTCAACAGCTTAGAATTCTCTCCGAGCCATGATTCGCAAATTAGAAATCGTTTTGTAAAACCCGAAGAAGAACAAATCTCGCGCCCGCAAACTCTAAAAACGAGCCCAGACGAGAAGCAATTTCCCCAGCTTCTCAATTACCACCGTCCTCATTCGGGAGAGTAGGTTTGAGGTTACCAATCCCACTACCCAAACGAATCAGGGCCTCCTTACCACCACCATCGACGCCCTTTCCCTCAACTTTAAGAAACTCCTCGCCCCAGCCGGACATAGATGTAGAAGCAGAGCCAGAACCAGAAACCCACTCACTAGTTCTCTCCTTCTTCTGCTCAAGACTAAGACCAGCGAGAGCGTTAGTAGTTTGCTCAGCAACCTTTGGTTCGTCATCCCAAGCAGTGGTGCGACGTGGCCTCTCCTTCTTCTCTCCGAGATTGAGGCCAGCCAAAGCATTAGTAGATTGCCTAGCAGCTTGTGGCCCAGCAGTGGTGGTACTACGTGGCGTCGGGTTATGGCCTTGATGGCGTATCTTCATCTCCTCGGGGCTAGCTTCGGCGAGAGCATTGTTAATTGCAGCCTGTTCTTCAGTTTCATCCTCCCAAGCAGTACTACGCGGATTTGTGGCCTCAAGCCGACGGTGAAGAAGACGGATTTTAGTGTGGAATTCGTCTTGGCCTTGAGTTGAAGGCTTTGGTACGGTAAACCGGGTTGTAGTACGAGATGTCTTCTCTTGAAGGCCTGCGGCAAAGTGGTTGGCGTTTTGCTTCAAAGCCTGTGGTGGTTTTTCTTCGTCCTCCCAAGCAGTTGTACGTCTTGTCTTTGTCTCGGTATTGGTATTGGCAGAAGAGGATCCGGCTCCCGAGTTGTTTGCACCGTCATCATGGAAAGTAATGAGGTCTTCGTCTTTTCCCGAGGGTGCAGACAAAGGGGTTTCGTGTTCCTGAGCTGTAGTCTCCTTCTTGAGGTATCTCAAATGAGGCAAAAAATATTGCTCACCTCCCGCATTCTGACCATCGGTATCGAGACTAACTCCAGAATATTGTCCCGAGGGAGCAGGTGAAGGAGTCTCATCCTCCCAAGCCGTGGTCTTCTTTTTGAGATATCTCAAAGGGGGGAACACATATGGTTCGCCATTTGTAGTCGTTTTGTCAGTACCAATACCAGCACCAGAAAATGCCTTATTGACTTGTGAACCAGCTTGAGGAGCACGCCAAGAGCCATTGGTATCCTTCATTGCCCGTTGTGGCTTCGTAGGTGTGTTCGGGGTTTCTTGAAGAGGTCGAGAGGATCGGCCTTTCTTGACTTTATCTGGGCTGGGAGAAGGTCTAATGGGATCACCACCATCGCTTCCTTCGCCAGCAGAAGACCATCCATCAAATTGATCCTTAACTGCAGCTTCGGCGTCAGCTCTGGCTCTGTTTCTATTAGTTAGCACCAGCAACAACGTATGCCAAAGTGTTTTCGAGGCAAGAACCTACTCTTCAATTCTTTTTCCCTCTGCCATTTCAAACTCGACTTTCTTCTCCTCGGGTCTCTCCTTGTCTGTAAGATGTCGAATAGCAATTCCAAGCATAGCCATCAGGGTGTGTGCTGCATCGTTGCCTGCATTGTGAGGGTTCCATCCCGGAATTCCCAAATTGTATAGGATGTTGGAGAGGCTTGTAGGCTGAGAGGCGCGCATAAGATATTGATACATTAGCTTTGTATCAACATGATCGATTATGTTGCTTAGGTGGCAGATACTATAACACATCTTTTCAAGATAGTTGATGTCCTGCTGGAGATCATGACCCACGAGTACGATATTGCGCTTTGGGAGGTCATTCATGTCCGATTCAGGGGTTCTAACAGTGCCGCGTTCTCGCTTGGAGAAAGGATCTTTGAGGCAGCTTTCAAGATAAGGAATGCGGTCTGCCTTGCGCACAAATTCGCTTTCTCTGTATATTCTTGCTTCAGCACATTTGTAGCTTCAACGCGAGGAAATGGTAATACTTACCCGAAATCAAAATCATCTGGACAACCTTTGCAGTGAACATTATTGACATGGTGTTTGTATTCTTCGATTCGAAAATGGCGAGCGTGAATATGCTTGAACCAATTCAGATTCTCTCCGTTCTCTCCTGGTGCCACGGTAGCAAGGTCGCGAGTATCGATCGAGGCGATACCAATTTCCGTGATATTTTGACTGTTTAGCTCCATCGCCTCAATGTCGATACAGACAAATACAACGTCTTTGTCTCTGTCAGAAGGAACTAATTCATTGGCCTTGAAAAGCGGGGATTTAATTTTTGGGGCCGGAACACATTTATCCCAAGGGGCAGCATCGGTCTTGGGTTCATCACGTTCCTCTTTCTCTCGGACAGCTCGAAAACCTACGTATCGCTGGACACGCTTGATACTTTGACCCCACTCCTTCTTGGATTTATTCCGATTCTGCTTAGCCTCTTCCTTATTTGCTTTATTCTTGGCTTTCTGAGCAGCCGTCATCAGATCAATCTTGGAAATGAACGCCTCGATTGAGCTGTCAGTGGGCTTCATTGCTGCGGGCTCCTTGTCCAATTTATGATGTCTGGGCCAGACGCCTGTAGTTCTTAGTACCTCAAATTCTGAGGAGTTCGCTGCTCTTCCAAGGTATCTGGGACACGGTGTGCCGTTACGATCAAAGGAAACCCGAAAAGCCTCGCCGGGGTTACCGCTAGGGATGGTGAGATGGGTTCGAAGAGCTTTATTGATTGTTTCAAGAAATTCTTCGAACTGCGAGGTCGGAACAAGAATGATGGCGCTCAGGTCTTGTGATTGCAATCGGTGGATGTAAAAGCTGTGTATCGGAGTTAGTAAACATTGGGACATATCGGGACCGAAAAGGAAGGGCGTTACTTACAAATCCCATGAATAATTGTAAATTTGGCCTTTGTCGAAATAACCCTCCGCAACCTGTTGATGCTGTTAGAATAATGATTATGATTAATTAGGGATAAGATGTGCGATATGTCGACAAAAAGTGAGGAGCTGTCTAAGGATGGCGAGGATGTGCCGTAATCGGAGAGAACTAGATTCTCATTGCGAAGTTGAAGAGTATCTTCGGATGCCTCGACTTTGTACGGTGGATTCGCAAATATCCGTCAACCATCAAAGAGGGAGGTGGAGGGTTGAAATGGGTTCATGTTGAGGATTGCGGATAATAGAATAGACGACTCACTTTCTTTTGGTTTGCTTTTCCACTGTACAAATACAGATACTTCTTGAGGAGCATAAAAGGTGCGAACACCTCGCTTTCCGGTGCCAACTCTGCCTCGGCGAGGTAGGTGTAGCCATCAAAGTTGACTCGTCCGATATCCAGCTCGTCGTCTGCCATATCTAGAAATAAGCAAATCAGTAACTGGCCTTTGCGAAGAGTCAATGCGACGAGTTGGCATACCGTCTTGAGGGCCTTCTGCCTGAGCGAAAGCGTTGCGAGTCGAGCCATCGCCTTGAACTACGGCGTATTGATTTGGATAAGCAGAAGTAGCCTGAATAGCTTGAGATCGTGCATCTCTCTCCAATGATACCTGGTTCAACATGGCAGCTCTTGCAGCACGACCGCTTGTTAGTTCTTCAATATCGTCGGGGTCGTCGTCCCATTCAAATTCGCCCTCATACCAGCGTTGGGTAAGTTCCATCGGCTGGGGGACCACCATGTTTGCTCCGGTATGCTAGTCGAAACGATGCGTCAGACTCACGCACGGCATGGAAAGGAAAGGGTTGACAAGCATTGATGATGGGATTGAGGAGGAGAGAGATCGGTGGTGGGGGAGGAGAAAAGTATCAAGGTTACAAGACCTAGTCAGAAAATCAAAAACCCTCACTCCGCTTGCTGCAGACTCGCTTGGTTGGGCAACAAAACCCAAGGGTATGGCCAACAATATGTTTGCTCCTCTCTAGGCAGCCCAACCAGGCAACAAAAGTATGATATGCAGATATACCAAGTCCAATCGCCGATAGTATTCTTCGACAGCAACACCCGAGTCTTCTTGCATATAATACAACACCCTCTCAAATGCGTGAATATTGACGTTGTTCAGAGCATCGTGTACACCTTAACGAAAAGCTAGAAAATTCCAGAACGATGCAGGTACGCGCAACATCCATAAATCCAAAACAAAAGGAAGCAGCAGCCCACAAGGATCAACGGGTCTTCCCGAAACTATCATTGAAGAAAAAACCTGCGACCCGATCGTCCTTTCCTTATCCTTCGCCAACAACAAAACGCCCTGAAAGACTCTTTCCAAAATGCCAAAATGCCAAAAGCCAAACCCCTCGCAGCATCGAAGACCCACGAAGAAGTTCAAAACAACTTCCCTGATTTAGCCCAGACCTGCGGTAGGACACTTTTGGTTGCACGAGGGCGGTCAACTCCATCGCCCACCACCGCCCAGCTCGACACGAAAGATGCAGTAAATACCTAGCTGCCTTTTCTAGCTTTCACGTACAATTACCAAGAGATAATTGAATCCAAGTCTTTAGGATAATTATTCAAATTACCCTAAAACCTTGAAATAACAAGAACTAGACATGCAGGTACGAAAAACCCAAAGTATCTACTGCATCTCCAAATATTCATCGCAACGCGCGAGCTTCTGCATAGCGACGATCGTCAAACAGGTGCGGGACAGCCTCACTTGAGACTGATCTCCTCCCCGTACTAGGTATATCTCAATGAAAAGCGTTACAACCAAGAACGTCATGGAAACAAATCATCACTCACACGAAAAGGGGATTCTTTGGTGGCTATGGCTATGGTGTATAGGTATGAATTGTTCTAAAAGCTCCTTGATTCAGATTCTGGTTAGTGCGTAATCGGAATGGAATAACATAACCTCCGATCTCAAAAAGGACGTTACTTAGGCAAATAAGCTAGTGACGGAATAAAGTGGAACACAACAGCAGGCAGAGATCCTTTTAATTAGAGATGGTATGTTGCACACCTTCCCAATGAAGAGAAAAGGTGGACTTACCTACGTAAGTGGTGTAACAACACACAGCATAAAGATCTCACCATCTTCACATAAAGCATATGCACGAGGGACGTAAGACGCAGTAGAGGATCAACAGGACCTTGCATTATCTTGATGCCTCGCCTCATCTATATAATGATGTTGCGAATCAAGTCCGGCAGGCTGGCTGAACCATCATATCCCATATTCCATTCTTCCCCTTTCTTTTCCCATGGCAAATATTGCAATGCCAACCATCACAGTATCGTTCCCAACCTAATCTATCCATCCATCCACAATCAAGACTCTCCCCGTTCATCACAAATCACTCTCCATCCACCAATATAATTAAAGTACATATGTGCAGCAAGAACCAGAAATTCATTCCAGCGAGTGTCCATCAAAGTTGAATAGAAAGACCCAAGCGCCCGGTCGATACAAGTCGTAATTTTCATAGGGGGTATCGAGCGAATCCATTTTCCCAAAATACCAGAAAAAGGCGGAGTGGTGTGTAATGTTGAATAAAATAAAGTAAAAAAGGGGGTATGTGCAAAAAACGAAATTCCATCAATCCATCCATCAGAAATGAGGGTGCCGAGCGCACGAGACTTTAGCACAGGCTCCAAGCATATCCTCTCATTCCAAAGCCCGCCAAAATTCAATGTACGCCATGCTAGGAAATCCACATCCCTTGCGGTAAGGGGGGACAAAATGCAAACTCCCAGAAACATATTTCAGATCGTTGTCACGAAAAGCGTGCTGTAAAAACCCAATCGATCAATGCACGCCGGCAGATCTTCACCCAGTCCCGAATCTATGCACCAAATCCCAGTCCGGTAACGCCGCCAAATGTATTATACAGAACCGAGTCGTAAAAGTGCCTCAATGGCTTCTCTCTCCTGAGAGTCCGAGGTCATGCCAAAAGCAGATAAGTCAATATTATTAAGTTGTGAAGGTCGTAAAGGTGCCGATTTAGCAAGTGTAGAAAGGGATGGCCCACCACCGCTGTGGGATCCCCCGGGGTATAAAGTGTTCGTAAGATAATTGGTTCCGGGGCCAGATGCTGAGTACGAGGCAGCTCGTAAAGCGGCAGCTCCAACTGCGGCCCAATCTTCATCGTCGGTAATGTCATCTGGATCGTCATCGTCCATAATTTCGTCTTCTGGTTCAGCTTCTGATGAGGAACAAGTGTCTTCTCCATCGAGAGACATCTTGTCTGCCTCATCCTCCAACATGGTGTGATCCATCTCATCGTCGTGAGAGAAGACGGCAGAGTCGCCGGCCCAACTGGAACCTGGTACGTTCAGTCGACTTCTGCCATCCTGCCATTGTTTGTTCTTAGCAATGGGCATGCCAGCAGAGTAGGAGGATGGTCCACTTGGGGGTGGCGAGTGTTGACTGGATCTGCTGTTCCTAGCATGCCCCTTCAATCTTGCATCCCAACGTCCCCATCCAACCTTCTCAAACTTGACTTCCCCTTTCAATCCACCGCCATCCCCTCCACTTCCTCTGCCCTCAAGAGCACCCACGACGAGCCTCCGAGCCTTTGCAGGTGGGATTCCCGAGAAGCCCGGGACGGAAGTCGTCAAGTAACCCATAATGTGCCGAATAGCTAGAGGGCCGTGAGACAAAAGAATCTCCGGGAGGTGGTGCCTAGCCAGGAGGGTTGGAGTAATCGTGCCAGCCGTATCAAACCCTGGCGAACCCAGCTTGGGACTCTTCTCGGGAAAAGTATCCTTCTCGCTTCCCGTCTGACCATCCTGGAGATCCAAGTCGGATTCGACAGGATCCAAAGCCAATTTGGCTACCGAGCGTGTTCCGTACGGCTTATCGTGAGGAGGGAGGGTTGGAGAGATGGAGTTTGGAGGAGTAGGGAGAGGTTGGGCCTTTGTAGCGGGGACGCTTCTGGCCGCTACAGCAGCAAAGCTGTCTCGACCGGAGGTCTTGGGGATATCGCGAGCAGAGGTAGCCATGGCAGCCATTTCGATTGCAAGGTAGGTTGATACGTTTCTCTGTTGGTCCGCGACCGGTAATTAGCAAGTGAATTTATGTGAAAGGGGTTGCGTTGTTATTCCAAGGGATTTGGGAGTTGGGAGGGCTGACTCACTCGACTTGCGAGAGAAACGTGGTGAGATGAACAAAGGACGCGACAACGAAGTTGATGGCAACGATTTATCGAGTCGTAATGTAGCTGATGAGCAGGTACGAAGTCTTATCGGGTAAGGCAATGAAGCTGCTGCGACGTGGTGCGAGGGAGGAGCGATGGGTTGCTGGTGACGACGCGGAAGTTGGGGAGTGTGACGGAGGCAGATAGACTCGCTGGCTGATAGAGATAAAAGTCTCTGGAGAGCAAGAGCAAGAGAAAGCAGAAAAGCGAGGGGTGTTGGCCGGTTTTGTTGTACAAAGGACGACTGCGACTGGGTGCTTGATGTGTGGTGTTGATTCGTGGTGGTGGTGTTGTAGATTAGTATGATACAGTGGTTGTGTGTTGCTTTCCCATTCATTCATTCCCGGCAACGTGCAGTGATCGTCTGGCCTGCGCTGGAAGCGAGCTGAATGCCTGTAGGATCCACCCGGCGGACGGTGGTCAATGCCTGTACAGCATTTCAGAACTCCAGTGGTTCCGGCCTACAGCGGGCCCTCTCGAGCCCCCCAAAATCCACCTCCTCCACCTCCCGTCTCCCGCGCTTTCATTGTCCATTGCGACCTGATTTGCGAGTGCCAGTAAATACCTCCTTTTCCATTTTCCATTTCTACTTTCTGCTTTCTGCTTTCTACTTTCTACTTTCTACTTTCTACTTTCAATTTGATTATCAAAATATTCTCCGTTTTACAACCATTTGGAAAGCCAACCTGGATTTTTGGAAACAACAATCTTCCATTGTTGGATTGTGCTATAGAACAACGCAAGGAGAGGAGGAACCCACTTCTCTACGATGCCCCAACATGGAGATTGCGGATCGAAATAGCTCAAATTCCTCCCCAGTCAAGGCCAAATTCCATGGTCTTTCACTTTCTCCTTTTGACTCGTCTTTCCCCTTTTCCAAAACGTATCGCAAACAAGATACGGAGCCAATGTAGCGAAATGGCTATCGTTCACAAAAAGGTTCCAATAAAGCTGATCTAACCTAGCGAAAGAACACACTGCGATAGCTTCGCGAGAGCAGAGCAATGCTGAGCAGGAGACATCTCCCAGGTTGACCCCTATTCCACCTGTTTGTAAACGAGTCTGGATCTCTCTCGACTTCTCGATCATCGATTACAACCCTGATTCCAACTTCTGCCAAAAGCGCGCGTCGCGATGATGCGCACGACACCAACAAGGAAGGCATTTTGGGCTTCTTTCCTCCCACGTTATTCGCCTGCCTTCTTGGATTGGCCGTCATGTGCGCAGTAGTACCTGGCACCATCACCAGACCCCCCTCTTTAACCCCTCAATCCCCTCAATCATCACTTTACGCCGAGAGACTTCTCGCGACTTAACCACGGCTAGAGCAGCCCAGCTCTCTTTATTCCGTGGGTTCGTTGTGAGTCGTGAGTTGTGGGTAAGCGTCCGAAAATCGGGTCCTTTCACTTCTCCCACCCAGCAAATTCCCTGAAATCGTCTCACATCCAAGTGCCGCTGTTTTTGTTTCAACGACTAAACACCCCACGTTCTTCAATTCGACAACGAGAGCAGACGGCCACGTTCAACCTTGAACATGCCAAAGCTGCATTGCTTCAGCGTTGTCTCCGCATTTCAGGCCTTGACCTTAGGCAAGGGCACGAATAAGAGGCCTTCGGGGGGGAGGAAGTGATGCGAATCGACTTCCCCATCCCCGAGTGCTTCCGGCGATTTGGCCCGGAGAAGTTCATGAACCAACTGATTACTTCCCGTGCTCAAAAGATACGATACCCACGATGCTCTAAGTGGGGGAGGGCACTAACATTTGCAGAACAGCTGCTGCAGCCCCTCCATCACTACGCATCACTTATCCAAAACTGGAAAAGCCGAAGAATGCAAGTGTACGAAGCAAGTCACACAGAACTAGTTCTTCCAGCGTCCTCGAGGCTACGAGCGAATGACGGCATCGCTTTATCTTTAGCAGATGACCACTACTAGCCTCCCACGCCCACGGTACCCAAGTTTCTCTAGTACAAAGTGAAGATAGGGTGACGATATCGGAGCAGTTCATAAGCACCCGCTTGAGCCCTAGAACTCTACACCAGCTCAACTTTTGTGTGCACGATTATTGAAAGGCTAAAGCGGAAAAATTGAATCATTCGGAGAATTCCGTAGAGAACTGGAAGTTTGATGGAAAGTTTGGTGCTGCGAAGGGAATGACCATAGAAACTTTCTTCAGGTGTAACTGTACTTCAAAGACAGTTTTGATGTTGAGTCTTGAAGGACGGAAGCTTACATCCCCCTAGATTTGAACCATCCAGAGCATGTCGAGGACTGACGCCGGTAGCATGGGAGATGGAGAGCTAGAGACATACTTCAGAAATCCAATACACTATGCAAAGAACATCTAAAAGGAAAGAAGTAATTTATGCAAAAAAAAAAACAAAGACAAAAAAAAGAAGGGTAGACCGCTATTTTCCTTCGTTGCCCAGAGCATTTTCTTATCATCCATCATTCTTCCCTACTGTAAATTCTCAGTTATCCGGGTGTTTGAAACTTTAAAGGTGGAAATGGCCCGGTCTGAGTTGATGTAACTCGTAGAGGGCGAATGCGCTCTAGAGCTACTTTGCTTCGAAGCTCAATTGATTCTACTAAAATCCTCGACAGAAGAAGCTGGGAAAGACCCGAAAAACCAGGCCGCGAAAGAGAGATATCAAAGTTTCTCGAGTCAGTTCTCTCTCATATTCATGCTCTGGAGCGGACAGATTCAAGTGAATTGTATTTGGAATTGTATCTTTTTTGGATGGAGTTGTATGCGGAAAAGAAAAGAGTAGTCTGGAGTAGTAGACTGTGCGTGGGGGTAAGTCCACCCCCACGTCTCAAACTCTCAATTTTTTTGGGAAAGATGCAACTACCAGTGACTACACCTGCACACGGAGTGAGGTCTAGAATTATGTTCTAGGCAGTACATCTGCTTGCGATGGTGTTGTCTCGAGTAGCATAAGCTTTTGAAGGGGTTAATGTCGAGTTCACCATTGAAGCTGAAGCCATAGTTGAATATGCTACTCCAAATTGCGTAAAAAACAATCAATTGAGAGAAAACGCGGAAGAATGTCAGGAGAGAGAAGCGGGTTCGTGATGGCAAGATCGCACCTTCTCATGCTTCCATTGTTCTGGCTCTTTAGGATAATGCATGGTGATTATTCTGAATACTTAGGACAATTAAACTATTGACCCAGGTGTTTTAGGATAATCAACTTTAATTGTCTAAAACCGTTTGGTAATTGAGGTTGTAACAACTAGTTACTGCCACCGCGAGGTTGGCTTCTGGTGGACAGAGAAAGCGGCCGCCAGTAGGTAAGTTCGTGCCTGTCTACCTAGCCCTCCCTCGTTGTTCCAACAGTCTGGGGCAACTCAAGTAAATTGTTCTAAAGAATTGGTACAATTGAGGACTATTCACCTAGATAATTGGAACAATAAACTTCAATTATCCTATATATTTAGGACAACGAGCTAGGGAAGCAGGTGCGAACCTGATATTTACTCCAGCATTTTTTTGTCCAGAGCTGGCAGGTCAGTTGTTTGCTCCCAACGCAAAACTCAGCTTCTCAGCCTTGCATGTATGTAGCCGTTCCTTCCTATTCACTTCGTTTGGCTCGCTCTTGCTCTTCCCGAGGCACGTTGGCAACTAGGTGGTGCAGGTGGTAGGCAAGCGCGACGCGGTCTCTTGTCGCATATTTACCCCCCGCCTCTCCATCTCTCTTCAACCTCCAACCGCCAACTACATCTTCCTTCCATCCTCCCCCACCACTCCCATCTCTTCTCTTCTTTCGACTCTTCTCTTACAACATCGTCATCTCAAGTGTAAAACTTAAGAGAGCACCACATCATTACGATTCTTGAGAATCACAATCTCTCTTCACCCGTTGTCACGACCTCAACTTCGACCGACAACCAAACCCAAACATCAAGCCCACCCGTTGATCCAGTAAGTTGAACCACCGTGCGATCCTCTCTCCCTTACCCTTCCACGTCCCGCCGCCTCTTCATCTTCACCTTCGTTGCTTGTTGTTCCGCGACCTCGATCTCTTCGGCCACTTGCTCCGTTCTTCAACTCTATCTACCTTCAACCTCCTGCATACTCTCAGCTTCGTACCTCTAACAACCTGCGCAGTTTCCGTCAAAATGGTTTACGGAGAATACCTCTCGTCCGCCGAGTAAGTCTATTTTTGACCATCAAACTGTCGCTTTGCATCCGCTGACTCTTGAACAGCCTCAAGAACGTCAAGATCCCGGACAAGATCAAGTGCGACCAATGTCTGAAGTGGAAACCCAATGACAAATTTTCGAACAAGCAGCTCAATGACTATCGCCGCGGTAAGCGCAAGATTCGCTGCATGGGCTGCACCATCGACCAACGTGCAGAGATGACTTGTGAAGGCCCTTGCTCGGAGGTTAAGGCATTAGACAAATTTAGCAAGAACTCTCGAAGTGCCCATGGTAACCACGTGAGTATTGTCCTATCCTTTCTGTTTTCGAGTGTAAGCTAATATCGTCAACAGTGGTGCGAGGAATGTACCCAATGGAAGGCAACACCTTCTGCTGGCGTAGCTACTGGTCCTGGACCTGGACAAGTCTTAGCTCCCGATGAGATGCCCCAACGTGGAACAATTCAAGAGAATGCTGAGAGCTTGTATGAAGGTGATGATGATGATGATCGCACGGATATTACCTCAACCGTAAGGTTCCCCTTGAACAAGGAGTGAATGATGCATCTTACTGGATTCTAATCAGATCACATCGACTGGTGCTTGGTATAATGCCAACGCCAACCCAGACTCCGGTTTTGCACTTCCTAACAAGTACGATGGTACCACCAGTATCGTCGAGGACATGAACTCTATGAGCATCAACAATTCCAACGTTTTGCCACACCTTCGATTTAAGGGTGGATCTGCGCAGAAGTTCAATTCGGCAATGTCAACAACTTCTTCAGTCTCCAATCCCCACCAAGAGGAGAGCAATAAGCCTGTTGCAAAAGGTGTAGCAGTCTGGACTGATGTTGATGAGGAGCCAGAGCCTGTTAGGAGCTACAATGGTGAGTGACTAAACACCAACCCCTACAGACTTCGAACTTACTGACTCCTTCATTTCTATCTAGCATGGGACTCGCGTGGAAATCACCATGTTCAAACACGCGTCCCCTCTGTTGCGACTCCCTCGGTTCCTGGTCCCAGTGCATCTTCTGCAAGAGGTTCTGGTGCTGCTCAAGGAGGTAACACCTGGAGGCCGGTAAGATTTTTTCTTCTCCTCCACGTTTGGCACAATGCAATATTTCCTTACCCACTTAGCACAATGGAACACCATTCTCCAAATCATCTGGCACGATGCTCGATTAAAATTCTGTATAGACCGACTGATGTTTCTTTTCAGGTTGCCCGAGCTGCAAATACTCGCACCCCTGTTGCACCACAATCACCAGTCACCCAGGCTCCACAAAAGGTCAGATATGGTATTGAGGGCGATAGCGATTCCGACGACTACGATAATTACTACTAGAACTATCGGTTAAGCGAGGAAAAGATTACTTTGATAGATGATAAACGGCCTATGGTCTCTCACGTCCAAAATATTAGCATTTGAAAAGTGTTTTCAGTTGAGGAATCCGCCTGATTCTTCATAAACAAAAATGAACGCTGATCTTATGGGGAGTACAAGACTTTACAAAAAGAAACTTGCCTAGCAATCGTGATATGTCTATCTTGAGGAACTACTTTTTGATGTTTTGCCGTCCCCTGCCCATTCTCCCAACTCTTTAAACACATTACCCGAGATACATCCAAAGAATGAGTTCGATTATCTCAAATGCTTGGGGGAATATTGGAGAATTATCCGATGAAGCTAAAACAATGTGCTAATGAGGCAGGTGTGAATTTGGAGTTGTTTATTCCTGCATTCGGGAGGTACCTTGCGATAGACAATGAAAGCGACAGTAAATCGCACCTGCCTTTCTAATCGTTGTTCCAGCTATTCTAGGCAATGCAAAGTAATTACTCTAGATACTTGGGACAAGTTAAACTATTATCCTAAATGTTTAGGACAATGAAGCTAAATTGTTCTAAAGGGGTTAGCACAATGGGTAAGACAGGAAGGTACGAACTGTCTGTTTGCTGCCGCTTTTGCGTTCTCTTGGCAAGTGGAAAACTCAAAGCTTCACTACTCTCAAGATTTATTCTTCTAGGGGAATGTATATATATCATAGTTTCTGTTGTCTTGGATGTTTGGGTTGAGAATTATTCCACGAGGTTGAAATGAGATTTTAATGAGGTTGACATGGCAGGTATTTATTGCTGCCTTGAGCGGGTACAATTCTGTTGGGGTCCTGAGAAGTAGCTCGGGGAATGGGTTTTCTTGAGGACACCAACTTAATTGTTGTATGCGCATTGGGTAACACTCCTGCTTTTATACATGAGTAGAGCTCTGAAGAGTGAAGGAGCAGGTTGATGTACCTCCCCGGGCTTGATGGGATAGGTATTACGAGCTTTAGGAAGTCAAATTAAAAGCTTATGACCTTTTTTAGGTAATCCCAACCAAAACTCTGACCAGATATCCCGCTATAAATATCTCGAGTAGTTTCAGCTTCCCATTTCAATAATTACTCTCTTCTATCTCTGTCGGACAACATGATCTGAAAGATTTTCAATTCTTCACAATACTATTCCACCAATCTTGCTTTCATTACACTTAGAAGAATACTCTCCTCCGGGCATGATGTTCCTCGTGGAATACTCGAGGTAATGGCTGCATCATGGGATAAACTCCAAACCACCACCTCCCCATCCTTTCCGCATATCAGGGCTCCCAGTGGACAGTAAACGCGGCTACTTAGCCTGTTGTTCCAGTTATCTAGGACAAATCATAGTAATTACACCCAATTAAGCAAGGTCGGGCCGGACACGAACCTACTTGCTGCTTTTTCAGTCCCACAGCGAGGCGCTTGCTGGTCACTTGCTGGGTCACTTGCTAGCCAACTAAGTAGGCAAATGCATAACCAAACAGCTTACCAGCTATCCACCTGCTTTTCAGCAACATCATTTCAAACCCCAATTCTAATTTTTGGCCCCCCAAATGCGTGGCAGCTTACTCAATCACTTACCCGTAACTCGCTAGCTTACCTGTAACCTGAGGGTTAAGTAACCGTAGTTTCTGAGACTAAATGGTCGAAGTAAAGGATTAAAATGTATATAGAGAGTGGTGAGATTTTCAATCTAAATTTGAGCTCTCAAAGGAGAGATTTGAGTGCAAGCTTTGATCAGTAGAGTAGAGAACTTTTATACTGAACAGTTTTACTTTCACAACGAAGAGTTATCCCATTTCTAAGCCACTCCTCTCCCAAAACACTTGAATATTTCGGAATGTTAGGATATCATATAAGAGACTTTTCCTTGCTCTGCGTAAGATTTACATCTACGCGAAATTTGGTTGGGCAATTAAATCGTTCTAGACTATTCTGTATACTCGAAGTAGGTGTACGCGGAGTGAGGATCGCCACTCTTACCTGGAAAGGAGAACTCAAACTTAGCATCGAGAAGTAACCTCATGGGGGAGAAATAGAGTCCCAGCCCAAGCCCCTTCACAAATGACCCAGACCGGATCAGGAGGTATGCGGAAAACACAGGCAGATTTTAAGAAACTCAAGAAGCATTGAAATATCAATGATAGTAAAATGAATTGATACTCCACTTTTCCCTCCCCAGCTATCACCCATGCTATCGTAACAATCAAGGTTGGCCTACGCATCCTACCTCCCACCGTCCCCCAGTAAACCAAAAAATCCAAATTCCAAAGGACCCTCAACCCAATCCAACCCAAACACCACTCGCCAAAACCAAATCAAAATGTAGAAAAGAAGAAAATCAAATTCGGTATCTGGTATCTCATATGCTATAAAAACAACAAATAACTGGCTAATACACATCGACCGTTTCGCTTCATAGCATCATTCGCTCATCATATAGTGTCAATGGATAAAAAACGTAGGGACAGGTAAACCATCACCAACAAATAGTAGTGGCAGATTAGTTTCGGCAAAGAAGATCAGTATCCTCCCGCTCCCCGAGTGCCATAATAACCAGGTCCAGCCCCCCTAGAGTTTTCACGGTACCATTCTTCGGCAGGTGCTCCACGTTCATTGGGGTCAATGGTGACAGATCCGCGTTCATATGGAATATCGTAGTGATCCGATGTGTCACTCGATCGACTTTCTTGATACCGATCCCAGCGCTCCGCATCACGGGGAGAATTAAATTCACCTGTTGCAAATCTAGTATCGTCAGGGGAACCTCGGATAGGATAGTCGCGCTCATCTCTTGAGCGTCGGTGGATATCGATTGGTGGTGGGGGTGGTGGGAACGTAGTAGAGGATCCTGTTGTATATGAAGGTTGGTTGAACGTTTGTCCAAAATTTGTGGAGGGTGGTGGTGGTGGAACACCGAACGTAGGTTCAGAACTCCGGAAGTTTCTCAGAGGTGGACTGTTGTTATTTCTTCGGTCACTCCAAAGTGGTGGTTGCTCACGGGGGTTTGGCATATAGTTTGGAATCGTCGTACTTTGTGTGCGATGATGTCGTGAATCGCCAATTTCTGGATCTCTTGTGCGACTGGTCGAATTGGCACGACCTAGCCTTGATTTGGTACCGAGGTTTGAATCATCATGATGAACCTTTCCATTTCCTGGCTGAGCACTGTAGGGCTGACGATCGCGTTCAATCTTGACAGCTTCCTCTTTGATCGCCGATGCTGATGGGGTGCCGGCATAAGGCTTCCGTTCTCTCTCAATAGGTTGTGATTTGGTATTCGACTGATTTGTGTCTACGGGGCTGCTTCGAGCCTGTGCTGTAGATGAATGTCGGCTGAGAGGTGGGCTGGTTATCGATGGCTTGGATTTCTCGCTTGTGCCCAGATTTTCGTAAAAGTCCGATACCGCATTGTCAAGCACTTGCTTCGAATCTGAATCCTCGCGTTCAGGTAAGAGATGACGGGAAATTTGTTTGGGCAAACGCTCGGGTTTTCCATCGACCATACGTCCGTCGGCATCGATGGGCAAGTCCATGACAACTTTTTCAAGTCTTTTCCACTCCACCTCTGGGTATGCGAGTATAATCACAGTCATGAAATGGGCGAAACCAAGGGGGGTGAGCGCTGGGATCGTTGGTTCGTTCCGAGTGTCATCCTGGACTAGATGGTGTTGACAGCCCATATCTCGGTAGAGTTGTGATATTTGTTCGTTTGCTTGGGCTCGAAAAATAGCTGGTAGGTACAATAAGCTAAAGTTCCGCATGTGGAGTTAGTC
>LLCD01000127.1:0-27595 GCA_001414355.1 Hymenoscyphus salicellus
CTATTATCATGCTTGGAACTATGGCCGTTTACACTCACGAAATGCTCACGGATGGCGAAGTGACCAAGCGTGATACCACAATGACATTCACCTGTTTTGTTCTCTTTGATATGTTCAACGCTTTGAACTGTCGTTCGGAATCGAAATCTGTATTAAGAGGGGAGGTTGGATTGTTTAGCAATACCCTGTTCAATTGGGCGGTTTCCTTGAGTTTGGGAGGACAGATTCTGGTTATTTACTTTCCTTGGTTGCAAGAGGTGTTCCAGACGGAGGCGCTTGGGTTGTTTGATTTAGTGGGTTTGGTCATCCTTACCAGCAGTGTGTTCTGGGCCGATGAGGCGAGGAAATACTGGAAGTATAGGGGTAAAAGAAGGCTTGGGAGTGGATATAGTCAGGTTGTCTAAAAAACGATCATGCTGGGCAATGGAGTTTATCCATACAGGGCATTGTATAATATAACAGAAACGCATAGAATGAAATGCCTTGTACGTCTCTCGAAAATATTAACATGAATCAACTTCCAAAATCGCCTTTAAAAAGCCCTGTAATGAAGTACTGATTATGCTAACCTGCCTAGGGGGATCATCCTATCGTGACGAATCCTCGCTTAACCCCACAACTCTAAATAATGCCACCTTGATACACCAAGCTCGGTCTCACATCAACTCGATCTCAACAATCCACACCCATGCAGAACCCAAACCAATGCCTCCCACCGGCCTCCCAAATGGCACCCTCACCACCGAACCCTCCTCCCACCCCCCGGGAACACCTACATCCACTCCTTACATCTCCGAATCCTCCACCTTAGCCTCGATCCGAGCATCGTTATCCGCCCTCCACACCCGCGATGCGGCCATCACCTCCCGTCTGCAGACGCTCATCTCCTCGCAGGCGGACCTCTCGCGCGAACTCGGACGTCTCGATTTACTGCGCGCTCACCTGGGGACCCAGGTCGTGAACACGAGGGATGTGAGTAATGGCATGTTGGATAGTGCAGCGAGCACGGCGGAACATCTTAGTAGCAAGGTCAAACAGCTGGACTTGGAGAAGAAGAGAGTTGAGGAGACGCTGGGGGTTGTGGAGATGGTGGGGGAATTGAAGGCTTGCGTTCAGGGTGTTGTGGGGAGCATGGGGGCGCCGCAGGATTGGGAAGCTGCTGCGGGGTATATTGCTCGCGCGAAGAAAATACCAAAGGAGATTGTGGAGGGAAGGTTTGCGGCTACTATTGTGCCGAGTGTGGAGGTTCCTGATGCACCGGGGGTGACGATTGAGAGTGCTAAGGAGAGTCTTTGTGGACTGTTTTTGAGGGAGTTTGAGAAGGCTGCTAGTGAGGGGGATAATTCCAAGATCACGAGGTTCTTCAAGCTTTTCCCGTTGATTGGGAGGGAGGAGACGGGACTGGAGGTTTATGGAAGATATGTTTGTCAGGGTGTTGCTATGAGAGCGAGGGGCAATTTGAAGGAGGGGACGAAAGGCAGGGAGGCAAAGGAGGGGTTCTTTTACGCGAATGCCATTACGAAACTCTTCGAACATATTGCCCAAATTGTCGAGAATCATGGGACACTGGTGGAAAGACATTATGGGCAAGGAAGAATGGTCAAGGTCATTGAACGGTTACAGGTCGAGGCAGATGTACAAGGTGGAATTATATTGGATACATGGGGGGATGAGAGGAGTGTTGATAGGAGGATGACTGATGTTAAGAGCTATCCGTTTTCATTTTTCGTACAAAGTTTCCTGTCGCCTCAGTCGAATTTGGGGATATCGAGGACCGCTTCTCCTGCTGTTGGGGCTGGCACCAATGGGAGACTGAGTGAGGATGAAGGGGTTGATATGAAAGAGGTTGACGGGTTATTGAACGAGACAGCAATGATGCTGGGTCGCTGGTCATTATACTCACGATTCTTGGCTGGAAAATGCAGGATTGCCCCACCACCAAGTGTTCTTCAGCAAGCCATTTCACATTTATCCCCGGATCGAAATGAACATGAGGAACCTTTGGTAATGCCAGAGTTGCTCGTTAGATCAGCCCTCGGCCGCAAGATATCAGCGAGACTTATTACACCATTCAACGTCATGACTACATTCTTCTTTCGACGTTCAGTCGAGAAGGCATTCCAATTGGACGAATCACCAGCTGGATTATCCCTCAACATGTCGAGACCGCTTGAGGGGAACCCTCCTTTTATCATCTCGCCTGTTGACGATGTAATGTACATTGTCAACGCGGTTCTCCAACGCTCACTTTCTACCTCTCAACGGGATGTCATCGTCTCTGTCTTGCCTACACTTGGTCGTGTTCTTGGCTCCGAGTTTGTAGGCATGATTCAACGAAAGATGAGGGATGAATCTTACCCAAAACCTGTTGTTTCTGGCGGGTTTCCACCCGAGGATAAGATTGTGTCCTTTATCGTCCTGATCAACTCACTCGATGTAGCAAATGATTATATCGGCCGAATCGTCACATCACGTCTTCAACCACCTGAACAGAATGGTTCTAATTCAGGAAGCTCACTCTCCGACCTCTTTCCCTTCGACCACGACGCTGTCTTTGTCACAAACGCCCTCAAAACCCTCAACACAACATTCGAGACCAAAACATCAGAGCTGATATCTGATGGTCTGCAAGTAATGTTTGAACGAGTCCTCAAACCCCGCTTACGAATAATCGTCTCCGACACCTTCCGAGACGTGGATTACTCTCTTACAGAAGAAGATCTCATCGATATTGCTCGTCAAAACGATACAGACGACGACCCCGAATTACTCGCAGACCAGGTAGCCCGCCGCTTCGAAACCGCATGGGAAGCTCTCATTCGACCTATCCAACGTATCATGACACCGAAATGCTTCTCTCTCCTATTGAATCAGACGTCCACCCATCTTGCGAGGGTATTGGAGAAACGAATCTGGTTATACGCGGGGAAGATCAATGGGTTGGGTGCTACCAGAATGGAGCGGGATTTCGGAGGTATTGTCAAGGCGATTGGGAGAGGTGCGCAGTATAGTGTGAGGGACAGTTTTCAGAGGGTCAATCAGTTGACTATGTTGGTTAACATGGAGGATGATGAGTGGGAGGCGTTGGTTGAGGAGGGGGATGAGGGGATGGTTTGGGTTTTGAGTGGGGAGGAGAGGAGGAGGGGAAGGGGGTTTGTTAGGTTGTGAGATATTATGGGAATAGACATAAAAGTACAACTCAGAGTAGTACCTGGGACATGATATGAATGAATGATGAGATTTGAAAAAGTGTCAATTTTTGAGATAGCTACATGAATTGTGCCATGTTATGAAAATGTGCACCTGGGAATTTGCAAACATGGTAAGAAATCGGCAATTGTCCAAATACACATGGAAGAATGGTACCCAAGTACTCTCGCCTTTTCGAACAATTGATCTCATTCTCCAATATCTCTTGAACAATTGAATTACTAATTATGAATTCTAGGAAACGCCTGCCCTGAAGGGTTGTAAGGCAGGTGGGTCTTGGCGGGTTTGAGAGGTACGGGAACCAGAACGCGTGCTAAAAATGAATCTCGCGATGTCGCGATTGGAGAGAAAAGCGGCACTGAATCTCATGTTGAAGTTTGCATCTGTTCCAATTCAAATCATGAAGAAAAAGAGGCCAGTTCAGTTAAAATGATTCTGTAGAATATACTTTAAAGCTCACTCGGAATCTCAACCAAAACCTGACCCTTTCATGAACTGAAAGCATACCTATCTAGGTACGGAATACTTCATTGAAGACTCTAATGACTCCTTGCCGTTTTTACTTCCTTCCAGACAGTAGTTCATTCCTCAGTTTCAAGGCTTCAATAAAATCTGACTGTGAAGAGCGTGTTTGCAGGGATTCTACTCTGCTGCTGTTGGCTGTAGGGTTGCCATCGTGGTGCGGTTGCCGTGCCAGTGTTTACTTCTCTCCCCACTTGAAAATCATTCTCAGTCTGCTCCTCCCCACCTCCGTTCTTCCACCTCCAAAAACACCCAAAAAAAGACATCAACTTCAGGCCTGATTTGCCCAATTTTTGAGTAGACCATACTCTTTCGTTTGCATCTCCCTACGTACCATTCAACAACTCCAAATCCACCGTTTTCCCCAGTATTTCTCGCCCTTCGAAGGAATCGCGCCCGCAAGTTCCTGGCGTTGGTAGGGGTTCGACTCGCGCTAAGACAACCAGCCATAACAAGCGAACTTTGACACTTCCCCAAGTACTTCCTCCACCTCCCGTCACGAACTCATACCCTCCAACTCCCCAACAACAACACCACTCCTCGACCTCTCCTCACCACGCGGCCACCTTCATACGCCTTTACCTTGGACGATACAGCCATATCCAGTTCACACACGCATTGGGTGTCCAGGGCCGCCGTCATCGAAGTCTCGACCCGGGCCATCAACACAAGTCCATGTTCTATACTAAACACATTTGACAGCACGCCAATTCCACCGGTCAAAGATCTTGGAAGTTCTTCTTAGACCATTGTACGTTCTACCATCCTGCCTCTTCGCTCGAAAAGAATTTGTCGCGTCGGCGAGAAAAATCCGTGCTGCAACGCGGTCGTGCCCTTCCTTTCTATCGCGTCGTACTAACCGTGGGACCTTTTGTAGCATCTCAACCTCTTCTTCTTTTCTTCGAACATAATCATTAATACACCATCCACAACCCCAACAAATCCACAGCCATGCCCCCAGTAAGTAGATCCATCCAATACGCGATGGCATCTGCTGGAGGTCAATTGGAGCGGGCACTTCATGCTAATTACTATGTGTACAGAGTCGAGTAGCAAGCCGGCGAGTGGCCACGAACGAGAATGACGAGAACAGTGCCGTCGTTACAACGCGACTCACGAGATCCAAGTCCATGGCATTCAGCGGCGATGATGCAGGCCAACCGGCGAAGAAGGCTCTCCAAACCAAGAAGGCAGGTGTGAATGCCCAACCAGCTAGAAAACGTGCAGCTATGGGAGATGTTACAAACGTTACAAAGGGTGATGCTGTTGAGGGTAAGAAGGCCACTGGAAAGGTCGGTTTGGCATCCAAAGCATCACAACCCATTGGCATTCAAAAGGCACGCACCAACTCCAGACCGGCTTTGGGCGCCAAAGACACAAACAAGAAAGCCGCCGAACTCAAGCGTGTTGGATCCGGCGTTCTACCTTCACAAAAGAGAAAATCTGCATCCTCGACCGCCGTCAAGGAAGAGACTCCCGTCGAGGACGAGCAACCATCGCGGAAGAAGATTCACCTCGAGGCTAAAGTAAAGGTCCAGGCCGAAGAAATTTACGAGGAGGTCGTTGAGGCGGACGTTAAGGAGGAAGATGCCAAGATCGATCCATTCCCACCTGGAGTTGAAGATCTCGACAAGGAGGACATCGATGACCCATTGATGGTTGCTGATTATGTCGTTGAGATCTTCGAGTACCTAGGAAAACTTGAGATTGCCACTCGTCCCAACGCAGACTATATGGAGCACCAAGAGGATTTGGAATGGAAGATGCGAGGCATCCTTGTTGACTGGCTTATTGAAGTTCACACACGCTTTCATCTCCTCCCCGAAACCCTCTTCCTCGCCGTCAACATCATCGACCGCTTCCTGTCCACAAAGGTTGTTCAATTGGACCGTCTTCAACTTGTTGGTGTCACTGCCATGTTCATCGCCTCCAAATACGAAGAGGTCCTTTCTCCTCACGTTGCCAACTTCCGTCACGTCGCTGATGATGGGTTCACGGAGTCTGAGATCTTGAGTGCCGAACGATATGTCCTTACTGCTTTGAACTACGACCTAAGCTACCCCAACCCAATGAACTTTCTTCGTCGTATCTCCAAGGCCGATAACTATGATATTCAAACAAGAACAATTGGCAAGTATCTTATGGAAATTAGCTTGCTTGACCACCGCTTCATGAACTACCTTCCAAGTCACGTTGCCGCTGCAGCCATGTACTTGGCCCGCTTGATTCTTGAACGTGGAGAATGGGTATGTTCAATCCTTCCATGATATAAACCTAAGCCCTAGCTAACATTGACCAGGATGCCACTTTGACTCACTATTCTGGTTATGATGAGGAGGCAATTGAACCTGTTTTCAAGCTTATGGTTGATTACCTCGCCCGCCCTGTTACTCATGAAGCATTCTTCAAGAAGTATGCAAGCAAGAAGTTCCTCAAGGGTAATTACACAATCATACTCCTTGACGTAACAATATACTGACTCTACCCAGCATCAATTCTTACGAGACAGTGGGCTAAGAAGCACGCCGTCGCCCTGGATATTGATATCTCCGTGCCGCTCGACGTGGCTGCACGATAGAAAGTTCAATTATCCTATTCCTAAACGATACACCTTTGCATCAGTTGCTTCCTGGATACACACACCTGCATTATTTGGATGGGACGAACGAAAATTACGATAGACGGATGACTTTTTTTCAGACACCACTTGCTGTCCAAGGGCATTTGCTACATCATGCCTGATTTTGAGCTGGACCAACGTCATGAGAGAGTGCTATTGTCTCTTGGTCCATGTTAACTGTGTTGCGCGACATTATTTTCCATTTTTCATTTCTGTCTTGGTCGGCGTTGTTGAATTTTCCGGACGTATGGAGTTTGGCTTTTCATCCCTCGTCTCAAGGCGCGTTGTCCAAATTTCAGATGCATGGCAAAAAGTGCTAGCGGATAGTCCTTGAGTTGCTGTGTTGGGGGAATGGGTTTCGAGATTGTTTGTGTTACGGTATCGTCAGGAGACCTTTGTACATATCTTCGTCAAAAATGAAATGGTATCACGAGTCCTTTGAGTTGGAAGGGTGATGGAACCATTTGCATGTCAAGACGAGTATCATCTCGGCAATAGCAATAGCGGAGGGACAGTAAATTTCACTAATATTTTAAAATTCGGCTTGCTCTTGATGTGTGATGTGCTTGATAGCAAAAGCCTACATGCTTTTTGTCATTAAAGAAATGTTGTTGCTAGGAGACCTACTGTAACGCCTAGGGTTTCAGTGGAATTGACCATACTTTCATTTCGTTGAATTCATACTCTTCCTAATTCAGAAGTCCAGAGTAAATATCGGGATATGAGCAAGATATTATCATCCTATGGTGGTGTTGAGGTGCCTGAATCACAGGGAACTTAGCTAGGTTGTGCAGGGACCAAGTTGGCGACCGCATCGATAAGCTTCAAGCTGGAAGCTGCACCCAACCTACCCACCATCCAGTACACTCCAGTCTTCGACCCTCCGCGCATACAACCTGGAGCTGAAGAAACTTTTCACCATGTCTTTGGATCCTCCTACATACCTGTCCTCCCTCCAAAACAATATTCGAGCTCGACCGATTCCCTGGGATGGAGCTGTCCGAGCTGGTACCGTCAATGACGACCAATTGAGCAAGATTCGAGCTGTAGACAAGGTCCGGAAAGACCAGAGACAACAGATCATTGAGGGCGATCTAGAGAGCTACCGGGCACTATTCTTGGGTGGAGCGGGGGCACCAAGTGTATTAGAGTCTGCTGCGAGAAGTCCCCATGTGGTACAATATGTTCTGGTCCTCTTGGGAGATCTACTAGAGGGTACCTATAGGCAACAGCTGATGCATTGTGAACGAGGGCTAACAGTATTTATTAGGCATCCCTGCTCTCTCGAAAGCTCTCTCTGAGCACCCAGATCCGTACAAGCCTTTCCTGCCTCTCCTTGCGCAATCGAGCGATCCCGAAAGCCCAATACCTCTTCTCACATCGACTGTGCTCGCCAGTATGATGGGTGGAGACAAGAATACAACAGACAAGGCGGCAGCTGCTATGCCAAAGCTGTTTTCCTATCTGTCTACCTTGACCAAAACTACGGATGGGGGGTTACAGGATATAGCAGTCTTGCAGTACTCCACCTTGTTGCGGGGCACAAAGTCGAGGGATTTGTTCTGGCAGCAGAGAAGCGAGACTATTCAACCTCTTATCGATATTCTGCGAACCGCTGCTGGAATAGGACCAAATGGAGACTCTACGGCCCTTTGGACTGGTGCTCCTAGTATTCGAAGCAATGTTGAGGGCTCTCTGGGAGGTGGGGTTGGTCTTCAATTACTATACCACGTCCTTCTTGTTCTTTGGCAGTTGAGCTTCGAGGGAGAAAGCATCGGCGAGGGTCTCGAAGAGTAAGTTTGTCTTCTACCGGAGTTGATTGATATGCTGACACAGAATAGCGAGTACGATATCATTCCTCTATACGTCCAACTTCTACGTCTCTCCCCCAAAGAGAAAACCACCAGACTTTTGATATCCTCACTTTATAACATCTTATCCGCGAACAAGCAGACTCTATTGCCTACTGCTGTGCTTGCTCGACTTCCTGCTTTGTTGCAAAACATCAGTGGTCGACATTCCAACGATCAAGATCTCACAGAGGATCTCGTAGCTCTGACCGATATGTTGGAAGAGCATACTAAGACCCAAACCACATTCGACGAGTATGCCGCGGAAGTCAACTCAGGACATTTGCGTTGGTCACCACCCCATCGAAACACCATCTTCTGGGCAGAGAACGCTCGTAGAATCCTCGAACACGAGAAGGGCGAACTGCCTAGGAAGCTCCAGGACATTATGAGCAAGCCATGGGAAAACGACAAACAGGTTCTGGCTATTGCGTGTAATGACGTGGGATGGTTGGTCAAGGAGGTTCCTGAGAAGAGATACCAATTGGAGAAACTCGGGTTGAAGACTAGGGTTATGGAGTTGATGGCGGAGAAGGATGAGACGGTTCGATGGGAGAGTTTGAATGCTCTTTCTGGGTGGTTGAGATATAGCTTTGAGACGAAATGAGGGGATGAATAAGCTGTGTATGTTTCTATATTGCTTTTTTGCTGTATTATCATTGTTTTCCCCTCCTTTTTAGGAGCTCTACTACCAGGTTCTTATTTCAAAGCTTTCAAAGCGAAGTGTTGATATCCATCCGGTGGTGTGATGTTAGAGTAGAGTATAGTCTAATAATCATTCCAGCTTGGCCTGAGATTACGCTCGAGGGGTTTCCTCTTTCGCTGGAATGTCGTTTTCCTCTTCTCTTATCACACTCATCTCCTGTTTTCGAATCGGCGACTTCTGTTTACTTTCCAAATTCTGCAAGATTGTGTCTCTCAAGAGATCAATGTTGTGAATTATCTTTCGTACACCAACTTATTCTCCTACCATGCATGAACGAAACATTCTTGTCGACATGTAGAGATGACAGAGAATATACAAGTTCTCATGTTCTCCTGTCCTCGATACTGGTTTTCGTTGCTTTCTCTATTGTCCTGTTTTCGATATATGCAGCTCTCTCGCTTTTCAGATCAAGTATTATTTACAGAATAATATTTTGGGAATGCAAGGACAGCAAATCGTTTTTTGCAAGTCCCGTATTTACTTTATTGGATGGGTATCGGCACCGATTTTTTCGATTCATTCCTTTCTCTGATATCTCGGATTCTTCTGATTCATTTCTGCGTTTTCTGCTGAGCTTCGTATTGTGTGAAATATTCTGAATGCGTTAACATTCACCACCCTCTCTCCGCCCCCTTACTCAGACCTCCGTTACTCACTCACACCCTCACAATATCAATAGATGGCCACATATCCTGCTCCACAATCATATAGCCACAAAGAAAACAAAGCATCTGCCTCAAAAAGATGATTCACGAACTTTCAATAACCAATTCCATAAAGTCTCACGTCAAGTCTCATTTCAAGTCTCCTTTCAACTAATCCAACCTCCCGCCTATCATCCCACCCCCAAGAATCAATATCCAAACTCCCAAATGCCTACCACAACACTGAAGATTTCCTTCCAAGTCTAACCTAGCCTCGCAAAAACAAACCACAATGGCCTCCCCATCCAGAACAGGGTCTTCATCCCAACTCTCGAAGCGAAAACGAAACTCCGGAACCACAGCCCTCCTAACAGATCATGATCCCACCATCCCTCCAGAACCAAGCTTGACTCAGAGATTGACAGCTTGGTTGACTCCTAATTCCTCCCCAACTCCCTCCGTTACGCCCTCCATTCCTGCTTTGGGTACAGAGAGGACCAAAAAGGGCGGTATGAGGGGTGCTTCTCCTGCCCCTTCGATTTCTGATCTTGGGTATCTTGGGGATTTGGAAGATGGTGGAGGAGAGAGGGGAAGGAAGAGAGGAAAGAAGGACAGGAAGGGAAAAGTAAAAGAAAACGGCGGGGTGAGGAATTTGTTGGCGGGTCCGACGTATATTGAGGATAAATCACAACTTCAAAAAGCGAGGGAAATGGTTCGTGCTACCCCGTTGGAGAGCTCACCAACTCCCAATATTCCTGATCCTCAACAAAAGGGTAAGCTAAAGAGAAAGAAGAGAAGTGTATGGAACTTTTTTCTTGGGAAATGTTTGGTTGGAGATCAAGATGGTGGAATAGGTCAAGATCTGAAGGAAGAGCAGATCTTGGTTGACGAGTGGTAATTATTTTCTTCTTTCTCTATCTCTCTTTTTGTTGTATTTATATCTTGCATGTTCTTAACTTCTTGATTTTTTTAGCCGAGCAGACGATCGTTGTAACAGGCGGATACTGATGGGCTTGTTTATACAGTGACGACTTTCTTGTCATAGTGAAATCTACCGAGACACCAGAACTAAATGAAATTAGGAGTACACCAACCCATCAATCAGCAAGTACTGATCACCAGATGGAAGACTGCCAGCGAAGGCTCACACCCCTGCCAATCCCCCAACCCAAAGAACGAAGTGAGAGGACCCGAAAAAGACCAGGTCTTCAAATCTGCATCCCCTCTGGCCCCGCGTCTAAGAAACGCAGTTTTTCAGTCTCAAAACAACATAGAAGCTCAACATCAAGATCCTTGGGAAGAGTCCACTACCAATCTCTCGCCTCAGACCACATTAGGGGTTCGCACTCACAAAATGGAAAACACTTCTTCCGAAGACGACAAACGAATACAGTTATCCAAGAAGAATTGCAACAAGCAATGGAAGCGAGTCTCCCCAAACTCCCTTGGTGTTTTCCGCTTTCTGGTCGAGGAACTCCACTTCATGTTCATCCTGAGGAGACACGCGCCATCGAGGAGGAATCGCAATGGGAGGGAGTTTCAAAACCACGAAACTCAATCCTAACACCCGGAGTCCTAAACCCCTTGTCTTTTCAACTACCACCACCATCCTCTCTTCCAAACACCCATGTCACAACCGAAGATGACTATTTCGGTCTAAACACCATACTAGCAAACCGCGAAGCGCAAGACCTCGAAGCAACAAGAAAAGAAGAAGTAGCAGAAATTGAGGAAATCCTTTGTGCTTTGGATGAACCACCTATTCATTGGGATGTTTCCGGTGCCTCCATCCCCGTTGGTGAGAAATATTTACGAGCTCTGGAATCGGGGATGATTGACGAAGTGTCGTTGATTTCTGATCCTGTTGGGAGTTCGGAGAGGTATTTATTCGCTCCTGTTTCTTCACCTGTTGAGAAGAGGGAGGGTTGGGTTCCCAAGGTATATTTTGAGACGAATGAGGATGATTCGAGAGTTAATTTTTCGTCTCCTGTTCATGAGGATGGGGATGGATATGAGCATGAAGAGAAGGACTACGAAGAGGATGAGTATGGGGTAGAATCCCAATCTTTGTCGACGAGGTTTCTGAAAGAGGAATCTTTTCAGTTTGCAATAGAGCAATATCTAGCAAGCCAAGAACCGAAAGAGTTAGGAGGTCCCTACGTACGTCTCGGAGAAGATCCTCCTTCGACCCAATCATCGTCCTACTTCCCCTCGCCAAACCAAAGCCGAAAGCTCGAGGTCAACTCCCCAACCAGCTCGAGTTCCCTCATTCTCCCAAATTCAATCTCAGCAAGAAGGACACTCGTCCAACCACTCCTCAAACCAACACGAAATGCAAATAGCCAATCCCTCACAATCTCACAATCAGCATCTCGGGGACTGAGTCCCATAAGGTTCCCAACCTCCTATTCATTGGAGAATTCGATAATCTCAACAACATACAGTTCCGGCCCCGAAAAAGAATGGTGGTACGGCACAACACCCCCTCCTTCCCCCCCATCCGTTCCAAGAACATGGATGGAAATGCCCATCCCAACTTCAACACTAAGTCCTCGTCTTCATATCAGAGGTGGCCGTGGTTACAGCCCATCATCTACTCCATCTTGTACAACCACCCAAACAACAACATCAACAGACTCAGAAGCAGACACACCAGAATTCCAAGCCCTCCCTTACCAACCAAGCCCCCAACTCCGTCTCCGCGGCGGCGGCCCTCCCTCCTATCGCAAGAAAGAAAAACTTTCTCTCTTCTCACTCTCCGTTCCAGCGCCCTGTCCAGAACGAGGCAAGAAGCTACTCGACAAACAAGTAGGTCTCCCCTTCTACATCCTCGGCGGCGCCCCAGGTCGTGCTATGACCTACAGGGAATTCCACAAACTCGCAAAGGAAAAAGTGGATAAGCAGAAAGCTCTCGATTCAGAGAAAGAGGAGAAGAGAAAGAAGAGATGTGATGCCGAGGATAGGATTGTTGAGTTGAAGAAGGAGATTGCCAAGTTGGAGGTGGAGAACGGCGTTGGGCTGGGGAATAGAGTGAAGGGTTATTTGAAATCTGATCCCCCGAAGCCTGTGAAGCAAAAGGCGAAGAAGAAGGCCGAGGAACCTGTGATGAGTGGTGGTAATGGCGAAGGGACGGGGGGTGGTGCCGGAGAGGATGAAGGGGGAGGTGAGGCAAGTGGAGGTGGTGAAGCCTCAGGACCAGGAGAAGACGCAGCAGCTACACCCCCCGAGACTCCCGCAGCACCCGAGGGCGAGGGAAGTACATAGACAAGTTCATTTTTCTGGAAAAAGAAGATATAGTCTAACTCTCAAGTAGGGGAGTACCGATAAGATGGTTTTTGGTTTACAGCGTAGCCGAAATGGCTTTGAAAGGTTCATTTTTCTCTCAAGTATTTTTTAGCAACCCGGATTTTATTCATCTAAGAAATCATCAGAACGAAATGTTTTAAACTGGAAGGCGTGACTACTTGCGTGTTCATGTGGGCCATCCTGCTTTGAATCCTTGTTTCCCCTTTGGGTGACTGAGATCCGCTTCTCAAATTCATGCTCGACAAGAGTATTCCCTCGGATGCCACCCCTCAAAGTACTCTCTATTGAAGTTAATCTCCCCTGTTTGGGTGATTTGCCCTTAAATATAGTACTTGCCTTTATGTTCGAGACTTTTCCAACGTTAATGGGAAAAAAAACAAAAGGACTACACGAGATATCCAAAGTCGGCTTAAGTCACACCATTGCTGTGAACGAAAAGAAAACACTCAAGTAGGAACAAAATATTGCAGAGTTAACGCGTCTAGTCCAATTTATGCAAAATGTATGTACAGTAATGCAAGTGCCCATCGCGCACTTTCAATCCCCCCCGGATCAGTACAAATCCCCTACCCCCCGACCTATTTATAATGTAACTGCAATGCAACAAAGAAACAAACGCAAGTTTACATGATTAAGGTTGGTCTTGGCCCCTCTCTCCAGTCCCATCATCATTCAGACTCCTCGTGGACTGAATATAAAAGGAAAGGAAACACCATCACACCACCTGTACGAGGAACAAAACAACAAGACGCCTCTCTATGATATAGTACGATGAACACTCTTTCGCTCATCGAAAGAACCCTGTAATATAACCCCGAAGCGCCCACCAAAACTCCTACGCTATGATTGTGGAAAAAGCTGGACACAAAAAACGACACAGCATCGGGCTTTCCTACGAAAGTAAACCCGCCATGCCGTTGGGAATTCTGCCTTTTGGTGATACAGTCTCTCGACGATTGTAAGTTGGGATTTCCACAGTGACCTGTGCCGATTTCGCGAAAGGACCGTTGTTTGTCCGGGAATCGCAGGGAGGGACAGGTTGCATCGGTGTGCTAGGTGGCGCACCCAATCCAGATGCCAGAGATTTTGGCGGTTTGCCAGTCGCTGTGTTGGTCTTTCCAGCAGTAAAATTCTTCGTGAGCATATTGTTGATCGGTTTGGAATCCGGTAATGGCTTTCTCCCATTCTTCTTGGTCCCAGGCTTTCGTACAGTTTTTGATATAGGCTTCGACCCGGGCTTCTGGCCAGGCTTTGGCCCAGGTTTTCCTTTTGGTTTTCCGTCTTTGGTAAGTTTGACGGGAACACCGGTGGCGAATGATAGCAGAGGTTGCTTCAATTTTGGCATATCCTTGTATGGTGTTGGGCTCTGGTGTCGAGGGCTGTCGGATGGGGTCAAGATACCCCGGTTTTTGACAACATCAATAGGTTTCGAATCAAGAACCACACTGACTTCTCTGACTCTGACCGGTGTCCCTTCAGGAATTTTGTACTCTCCATAGTTCTTGTCGTCCCAGTGTGGGAGTCCAACATATCGTGCAACATCATCACATTCTGCTCGGACAACCATGTCCCAGCAATCCTTCATATCCAGACCAACAGGTTCTGGGTCAACATTAATCCAAGCAGTAAATCCTCCTCTTCGGTCTCTAGTCGATTTACACATCTCGCGTGCCAATCGACGAATTCCAGGCACTTTCAGACTCGTACCAACCACAATTACAGCATCAGGGCGATTTTTGACATCGGCATGGCTGACTGCACCAATTGCATCCTCATCTGGATTGAACTCATTATAGAGAACCATCCTGGGGCGCAAGCGACCAATTCCATGACTTCGGAGTCCTCCAGCTACTCTAATTGTGTCCGTCTCTTCACATTCCATGCAGCTTGGCGTTTCCGGACCCTCAAAAAGTGCACCGTCAAAATCCGATAATTTTCCGCACTTGGTGCACACCATTTTCTCCAAGCCCCCATGAAGTTGGACAGTTTTAGGCCATGGGCCCTTGGCATTGAGAGGAACATTTGTTTGAAGAGGCTCCAGGGCCGTATCTATACCATCGACATTTTGAGAATACAATCGCATTAACCGCCCTTCTTCGGCGAGAGTCGCGAGCATATGGTGGAATGCGGTCGGGGCGGCCTGTTTCGTTAAATGGGACAGCTCGCGAACCATGTCGTGAAAGGAACTGGTAGATGAATCATCTCTATATACGGAAGCATCGAATAGATGTTTTCCGGAAGACTTTAATTTGTGCTGGCTGCGGAGAGTGGTGAATAGGCCTGTCGAAGAACGGAAGTCAGGGACTACAGGAGAATTAGCAAGGTCAATCAGAAGGGAGAGAAACTACGCACTCCCAGCAGAGACGGAAATTCCAGCTCCTGCAATAACCACAATTTTACGCTTGGAGCGCAAAACCTCCATGAGCTTCTGCAGCTTCGCATCTTGAGACTTGTGGTGTAATTCGCTTTCGCTGTCGCCCAAATCAATGAGATCTAGGTATTGTGTCTTTTCCTCCTTTTGTATCGTAATCTTCCTTCTCTTTGCTGGGGGTGGGCCTTCGCGTTCGGGCGCGCTTTCGGAATCGCGAACCTTGGACATGACGGGATCACCGTTGCTGGAGGGCGGCGAGGGATAATCGACAGGTGGTGTAGGTGATCTCGAGGCGACACTGGAGAGGGGGGAGGAGAACTCGGAGGAGTGGACGGAGGAAAGAGGAGAGGAGAAGGTGGGCATGATGTCGTCGGTCGCGCCTTCCATTGTGAAGGGTTGAAAGGAACAAGGGAAGGGGGATTCGGGGGGAGGACAGAAATTATTCGAAGTCGCGACCGGTGGATGTGTGAATCATTGCGGTTCCCCGTGGTTGGAGTGGAGGTTGGTGAAGGGGAAGTCGAGAGGTGTTGTTGCATGCGATGCCGCACAGAAGAGAAGGTGCAGTGCACAGAAGGTACAAACAAGTAAAACCCCGGCTTCTGCAGAAGAAAGCGGGCGGGGGCACCGCTCTTGCTCAAATAATAAGCGAGACAAGCGTCGTTTTCCTCTGTATTGTTACGCCACCAAGAATGCGAGAAAAATCAATAGGGAAAAGGCCTAGAAGAATAATAAAGGAATCTATTGTCGCACCCAAAAAGAGTATTAAATAGATACTACTGTCTACCAACAAACAGCAAATTATTCACAGGTCAGTTGAGGAGATTCATGGGTGCTCGGCCTCCCAAGTACCGCTTCAAACAATCAGTCTGAAGTTAGCGGCCAGACTCAAGAGCCAGCTGGCAAGGCGGCATCAGCCAAAATTCCCGTCACAACAAAATTTCATATCACCCTAATCCCGCCAAGACATCAACCAATCGCCAGTCTTTATTGGGAATATTGCAACCCTTGGCCCAAATTCCAACCAACATTTTTGGCTCTTCCTCCCTCACTCTTTGTTGTTCTGTTGGTTGCTGGGCCGATGCCAATTCAAAGCACTCCAAGAACTATGCAGAATCCGGTTAGTCCTCCCGCACATCCCTGCTAATAGTCAGGGGCTAATGATTCGTCAGTTCAAACATCGTCACTTTTCCCTCGTTCACGAGGCTGGGCTCTCTCACTTCCAGCTACGAGACCGATTCACTCCCTAGTCTCAAACGGATTCAGGAGTTCACCTAATTTCTAATCATAACACTCAAGTCCATCACATTCTCACCTGGTCTGCACCGCATCTTCACGGTTCATGGATGCGCCAGACTCTTCTGAGCGATGCCATTGATGATGGACGAAGAAATGGACATGGAGGATTTGTTTGGCGATGGGGCCGGCCTCTCCATTCCTTCGCGCCCTCCTTCGAAAGAACTTTACCAAAGAGTCGATGATTTACGACGAAGCGGTTGTTGCCAGTAAGATGATCTTCGTGAACCTTGTGACTTTCGGTTTTAATGCGATATAGGGCGATTGCTTGGTCCAATTGGGGATGTATAGCTACCATCACCGCAAATGGAGCCAATTTAGAGTTGAGAAATCTCCGTTGTCACCCAGAAAATGGAACCTGGGGTCTGAGTGAACCAACACTCATACCCCCCTTCACGGGAACTCTCGATGGAGGCCCTTTGAAACATCTATCATGGAGTCCAAGCGGCTCGGAATTAGCGGTTATTGATTCTACAGGGCGAGTCACCATATTGTCTATTTTCGCTTCTTTAAACAAGCCAGGATTGCATAGACAATGTCAGATGGACCCAACAGACGACCTATCTAGTGTCGTTGGTTGTTACTGGCTCAACCTGACTACTTATCCAGCAAACCGTTCAGCGAGTAGCCACATACATGGTAAGTTCACCCAGTGGGATTGAGTCAAGAATGATACTAAGCCAACCAGCCACCAAAGAAGCGTCTGGCTACAAGTACGAGGCCGCACAAGCTCCTATCTTTGGCCCATTCCATCCTATGAACGGAAAATCTGCATTTGTTTGTGTCACAACCAATGGAGTGCTCCGAATCATATTCCCACAACCTACTGGCAAGTATTCCGAGGCTCATACGGAATTAGAGAGTGTCATCTCTTCCGATGATCTTATTACTCACGCTTCAATCTGCCCTGATAAGAGTGAGTCTTCCTTGTCGTGTTGTGACACAGCAAAGTGTTGACTTCTATTCCAGCCGGTACACTCTTGATTGCTTTTGCCACAACATCCAAACAGTTACGAGTTGTGCGTGCGTTGGTGGATTGGGGACTGGGGAAGCAAATGGGAGATAGACCTCCACAAATCCCACAACAATTAAATCCTAATCTAAAGACTCGTCATGCTGTTGCGATGAGCTGGTTGCATGATGTCTCCCGAGATACTTTGAACGCTTCAAATATGGAATCTTCTATGATGCAACTTTCTCACCTCGAGTTTTTACCAGCTGCCATCGACTCAACGGGGCGAATGACCCCTGCTACAATAGTCACTGCTCGTTCTCATCTACCGCCTTCAATGGCACACTACAACCAAGATGTTCATACGGTGGTTGATAGATGGGAACTTCGTGATAAGATGCAGTCAGTCCATCCTGCCTTTGAGCAATTGAGTTCACGGAGAAATAGTGTTGGCTCACCACCAGGCGTAAGTTCTACAGTTCAAATGATCCGAATTTTACTAACGGCTCGGCTTTAGTCCACCTTTCTTCTTAAAAAGCTAGAAAGCTTCACCGTGAACAAAATTCTTCTCGCCATGCAATCTATGAACCTTGGAAGGGTCATCTTTTTCGCCTACAGTGATGGTTCTGTGGAATATCGTGACCGAGCTACCATGGCCGAGACATTTATCAATCATGATGTTGAGCATATATGGCATCTTTCTCAAATTGGCTTCTCCTATACTGAAGACCAACCCTGTAAGCGATGTTTATTTCTCTGCCAACAGGCTCACGGCTGACCTTCAACAGGCTTGCAGGTCGCTTTATCGCCCACCTACTGCTCGTTGGTTCATATCCGAAACGACGGAAAGGTAAAGTGGATGCAAATGGAATATTTGGGCAACATAGGAACCAGTTCAGATGATCGTAAGCATTTCTCCTCAGTATCTACATGCAACAGCTAATAGAAAATAGCCCAGTATGCTGCCACAATTGCTGCGCTTGCTCTTTCTTGCGCAACTGCAGTTATCAGAGTTGGCGCCGTGAATTATGATGACTTACTAGCTACTGCTCACAAGTATTCAAATCCAAGTAAGCCCCTTTGATGAACTGTCTCCACATACTACCATTCTGATGAATTTAGATTTTGCTTTCGATTGGCTTGTCGAAATATCTCGAATCTTGAAGACCACCTTGGACTATTCGGAAGAGCAGCATTATGATGTCTTGATTCGAAACACGAGTATTCAGTTGATTCTATGCATCCAGAATTCTCTTGGATTCCGTGGGGAATTCAACCCAAGGACATTTCCTGGTAAATTCTCATGGCTGGTCCTTCAATTACGAAATATTGTCGTTCTTGTTTCCATGGCTTCAAACCTCAACGTTCCTGGAGGAGCGAATCCCAATGAGAAAACATCACCACTCGATGACCCAGGTTAGTACTACAACCCAAAGCTCCCCGAAAATATACTAATACCAGAACAGAGGTGATAAATGCCCTAGCAGGTTCCATCCGATGGATCCTCGACCTCATGGCCTGGCTCACCGACACCCTCCTCACCCTCCCCACCAACCTTCCCGCAACCATGGACCTCAAAAAAGTCGACGGCTTCTCCCTCTCCGAACTGCATAACCATCTCCGTTCAACCAACACCGTCTCCCTACACCTACTCCTCTGCTCCGCCACCCGCGGTTTCCTTACCGCAATGTGTCGTCGAATCACGCACCTCGACTACATCGCCCGTCGTGCCATGCAACAGCCTGGTAGCAACACCAATACCCCCAATGCCCAGGGATCTACCAACCCACTGCCTATTAGTTCGCAACTTAGACATGCGTACTTACATATTGCGACGCTGACGACGAAGACTATCATTCGGATTAAAACTATTGAGACGTTGTTGGGGTCGATTACGAGCTCTATCAAGGAGGTTTATCGGGCGAATATTCCGGCGGGACAGAGTACGGATGGGAGGAGGAATGCGTTTGAGACGAAGATGCTGTTTGGGGGGCAGTTCCCGGAGTGTTTTAAATCTGTCATCGTGGAGTTGTTTAAACCTGAGGGATTGCTTGAGGCGGTGAGGGATGATATTGAGCCGGCGAAGTTGTTCTTTGCAGATTTCAGTTTGCTGGAGGTGGATGAGGATAAGGTTAGTATTGCGAGGAGGAAGGAGGCGGGGAAGACTATGGATTCGTTTAGGAAGGTGTGGTTGACGAATCCGGTGAAGAAAAAGGGACTTGGGAATGGGAATGTGGGTGCAGAGGGGGAGGCAAATGGGAATGGGAGACAGACGCCTAAGTGGAGGAGGTGTGCTAGGTGTGCGGCTGTGGTGGAGGATGCGTTGACGGAGAGGAGGGCGTTGCAGTGGTTGATTATGCAGCAAAGGCGGTGTTATTGTAGTGGGTATTGGGATACTATTGCGCCGGGGGAGACGATTGCTTGATTGTGGGAGTGAGGGCAGGGGGTTGGGTTCTCTTTTGGTGCGTGTCTCATTTTCTGGGGCTCAGTTGGGGGTGCGATGTAGCCCTTTTTTCATAGTCAGTCTTTTGAGTATGGAGAGAGAAGTAATTGAGATATTCATTATTCCTTTTGGGGGTGGAAAAGGGGGACTTGGAGTTAGTGTCACGGAAAATGAATTCTCGCCATTGAAATCTTTGAGATGACGATAACAGGTCGAAGGCTTGGGTGAGTGCTTGGGTGAGTGTGAGTGAGTGCTTGAGTGCGTAAAGGGAGTGAAGGGAGTGAAGGTAGGGAGGATATACTTGATCTTCACTCACTCACCACAGGAAGTAGCAGTCATTGTTTCCATATCTTTGTCCTCACGATTTGAATGAAACGGGCCTGGTATCTTTCGGGCTACCACGAGGAAAGTCTCGCGTGAGCGCACAAAGTTGTAAGTGATGAGCTATATTTTTATCGGATAAGCCAGCATGATTTTTGGCCCCCAAATGTTGTACGGGATAAGCTATCATTTTTAGAGATAAGCTGATAAAATTTGGTGGCCAAAAGAAGAGTTGCGGATAAGCTGTCAATTGTTGGGTAAATCGAGATATTTTTCGCCCCTAAATAGGGTACTGGATAAGAAATTATTTTGGGGATAAGCTGGTGAAAATTGAGGGCCAAAAAGGGGCCACGAGGAACGTGTTATGTATCACATAAGCCAATTTTCTTTTTGGTCCTCAATAGTGCGCACTGGGTAAGCTACTATACACCCCTTCCCCCCTTGCCTCGGGTTTTCGTAAAGACTTAGAACATTGTACGAGAACATTTGTCTCTCTAATCTTCTAGAGTTTCTCATTCTCCTAAGCATTCTCGGGCAATACAAGTAAGTCCTCACAGACTACCGTAACACACACAAGCGAAGGAAAGGAGGTGTACTTGGAGAAAAGCCCATGTTTCTTATAATAAGGCGAGTACTGCCTGAGGTTAAAGGGGGAAGGTGAAGGGAAGAGGATCACTCATGGGTGGGGAAGGTGCGCTAAGGAGTCTGGGTGTTTGGTATCTTGATTTTTGCGGACGTGGCTCATTTGAAAATGAGCAGGATAGGGTCCTGATTACAGCTCTTGCCTCATCCCTCCATCAAACCTCGGTACAAAGTTATCTTGTTGTATATTGCTTATTTGGTATATATATAAGGAAGGATGAAATGAAGAATCTGTTCCGTTATCTATGGCCGTGTTCGGTTCGCACAATTGAGTTTTCCTGATTTTCCAGATGTAACTGGAAATGGGGACGCCTCACAAATTGGACTCGAATTAGTTCTTGAAGTACTAATACAGCTGGTTTTGTTTAGATTTACAAGTGTATGAATGAGCCTACTACAACCTTAAGCATATGAGATCCAGACTATTTTTGAGTAACGTCGTATGATTCCCTAAGGGGTTCTTTATGCAGTGAGATTTATGGTAACTTCAATACGCACCAATTACTCTCACAAGAGAATATATCTTTCGATTGCAATATCTAATCTGACGTCGTTGAAGAAGTGTCCTGGTGGTGGTGGATGGGTATAACCTCACTTTGTGACTAAGGATTTGTGGTAGTAACCGGGATACTTATATGTAAACCTTCGTTGTGTGTGCTGGACATCCTAATCACTACTGACAACGCTGACTCTGGGTCCCTTTCTTGTATTACTGGTCCGCCCCAGAGTTCATGGTGTAGGTTGAAGTCTCCTAGAATGACCTGTTCTTTGCCTTGGTGTGTTGATAGTGCTACTCGAAGCTGTGGTAAGCAGCTCGTTCTATTTTCTGTTCGTCGGGATGATGAGTTTTGATAGAACGTTAGGCATCAAAGGTCACGGGCTCTCGCGCTTCCTTGGCAACTCTCAAAGCGCGTCCTCTTCTCAGCCGGGAATCTCCCCCTCATCTCCAACAACCAACCCCACGGAACCCGACCACCAAAGCCACCGCCACGATGCCTCTGGGATGGGAAAGGATCAACAATAAGAAGTCAGTTCCTAACAAGAATATTGTCTTCATCAAGCCACTTCCCGGCGCCACCGAACCCGTCGCAAAAGACTATCTCGAACGAATCGCCGCCCAGTGCCTCCCAATAACCAACAAACATAGCCTGGCCGTGGTTTCATTGGAAGAGTATGAACCCAATCTCGAGTTCTGGGGTATGGCAGAGCCCACCGAAGACAAAATTGCGTCCTGGCTAAGTATCTACAGGACGAAATTTCAACAATGGCGAAGTTATTCAGCTTGTTCTCCGGTCCCCTTCCACGGGAATGTGGTTACCATTCAAATTCGTGCAAATGGTTATGATGCATGAGCTCGCACATAACAAGCAAATGAACCACGGGCCAGGTACTTGCCCTGCGGCAGACACTCAGTTGTGAACGGCATTATTGCTAACATGACCTTCTCTAGCGTTCTGGAAACTCCGCAATGAATTTGCAACCGACATGAAGGAAATCTGATCGAAATCATACACGGGAGATGGTCTTTGGGGTCGCGGCGTCCTCCTCAAAAACGGCTCGTTTGCACAGGAAGGCCTAGCGGACAACGAAATCCTCCCCGAGCACATGTGCGGTGGAACCTTCAGATCCCGCGGATCGAAGAAACGAAACGCCCCAAAGCCAAAAATTACATACAAGGAACACAAGGAGCGGAGAATCAAGAAGAAGTTTGGTATCAATGGAATGACGTTGGGAGAAGATGAGGAATTAAAGGTGGACCTTGAAAAAGGCAAGAGAACTGCTGGCAAACCCCGCGTGGCGAAGAGCAACAGAGGACGAGAGCTGAGAGCTGCGGCTGCCTTGAAAAGATTTGAGCGAAGGAGGAGCCACAAATCAAGGATGAGGATTTGGTAAACGATAGTGAGACGGAAAGCGATAATAACGATACTCGGATCAAAATCGAGCCAGACGATGCTGTCGATATCAACGGCAAGAGACTCGTCGATCGTCATGGAGGGGGAATGGTTAGAGTTTGCGAGGATGAGGATAAAGAGGACCCGAATGCACGAAACGAGCTGCGGGAACTTGAGAATATGAAGGGCCCGCCATCAGGTTCTCCAAAATTGATGGATATTCCCGAATATAAACCCCCTCGGAAAATGTCTGCATCATCAAAACCGGTCCGAGCATCTCCATCAACCAAAAGGCCTCCAATCACGAAGCTCCCAGCTGCGATATCGTCCAAGCAGCCCCCAACTGCCAAACCACTCGCAAGACCCGTCATATCCAATTCCTCGCTAGAGAAGACCAACAAACCTGCTCCTGCGCCTGCTCAACCCAAACCAGCAAGCTAACCACCGACAAACTCAGCCTGTCCAATATGTACGACTTCAAACTCACCAACATCATTGACCTGTGGCATGTGCGCACACGTTCTCAAACCGGACTTCATCCCCAACATTTAGAGTTGCATATCAGAAGCTTGTCGCAATGGGGAATATCTCAATGCTGGAGATGTTGGTATCTGTGGAGTCTGTGGAACCCGAAAGATTACTTGAAAGGAACCATCCCTATTCTTGATGAATCAACACATGAAAATCCCAGCATTACGTTCTCATTGCACAAGAAAGTATGAGCAGACCCCACGAAATTAGCCCCTCACCTGAGCCATGCTTTGGCCTTGGGGCAGAAGAATTTACCTTGCGCAAAATCAGTATTAAGTGAGTTGCCCTATATATTTCCTCTATAATCGAGTCACTCTAACGAAGTCTAGAATTCTTGCAACATCGTGTACGACTTTTTGGGACCGAGTTAAATTGTCTTCTGTAAAATAATCTCGATGTTGTTAAACAAATCGTATCAACTCGAGTCAGTATCCAAGGGGTGAATCGAGGCCTCTCTTGGTCTGTAGGAAGGCGGTCATTTTAGCTAGACTTGCTAATAGAGGTAATCAATGAACAATGGTTTGTGTAAACATCCTAACCGCCGAGTCGATTTGTAAATATGAGCTTTTCCAGTAGCGGGGAAAGGCGCGAGCTACCTAGTATCATTTTTGATTTTGGGTCGTTCTTTTATGTCTCGCGTCAAGTTTCTCCACTCAAACTAATTAGTTAATTTTTTTTAGGAGGAACGCGCTGCCAGGGTTAAGCGTTCTTTCCTATGCAGAAAATTTGAGGGGTTTCCAGAATGAAAAATTTAGGTTGAGAGGAAGGAGCGACTGCAGGTGGTCTCAAATGTCACTCCTCCTCTGGGCTGCTGTCGGGCAAGTTCTCGATGGGTATTTTGTTGCCTTGGAACCTTTTTCTCGACTACCAAGGTAGGTTATTAGGTTGGACGTTTGTATTAACTCAAATACATATTCGAGTAACGAAGTTACTCGAGTAAATATGATACTTTGTTCCAAACGAAGAAGTTACACCCAGCACAGCACAAAAACAAAACGCCACACCCCTCGGGGCATGCAAAAATCCCTTAGGTGCCCTTAACCTGTCGTTTCCACCAATGGGGTCGCAAATGAAGAAGTAAATCTGATACTTATTTTTAAGGTAAATTTAGTACACAAAATCGGAGAAAAGTAAATCTAACACTTACTAATATATCCCAAGGTATATCCAAGAGTAATTAATCACAACAACAGTCAAATACAAAATCGGCTACCTCGTTCAATCCATCTTTTCCTCGCATAGAAGTTTGACAGCCTCCCCTAATTCTATATCGCCGACTGCGAATTCTGGCTGCACGACCGCAAATACATCAACCAATCCCATGAGAAGATCACAAGCAAAATCCCCACCCGGAGGCTTTTGAAATTCCCAATGAGGATAAATCCATGCCGTGGGATCTTTCACATTGTCCACGTGCCAGTAAGGGCCATAATAACCAACGCCAGCGAACCCAGCGGTATTGCACCAAGTTGCAGTCTCAGTCACCGGGTGGATGTGATCTCTTTTGTAAAGGGACGAGAACCAGCTAAGCAAACCCCCCTCGCTTCTCTGGGTTATTTGCTCAACGGTGTATCTTTGGGTGTAACAGTTCTTGCCAGCCGCCGCGTTCTGTGCAGTCAAGGCAGCGCTTTTTATTATGGCATCGCGCAAGGAAGTAGTATTGTATCCGCTGCTTTCCACCGTAATGAGAAGCTCGCCCTGGGAAAGCATTCCATTGTCGGAGTATGGTACTTGTTCGATTTTTACTGTGTCGAGAGAACAGTATGTCATGCTGGTCGTCTGTGCCACTGTTGGGCATAATGTTTCGAGGGCTTTGGAGACTGAGGTGTATAATTCGGTTCCGGTCATCGTTCCCACATGGACGGGTGAGCTGCCCGCTTTGACGGTGACTCCGCCTGTCTGAACAATGCAACCTGGAATCGTCGAGCAAGAATCTTCATTGTTGACGACTCTGGTGCATACCTCGCACATGTTTGTGATAGTTGTAGGAGGACCAAGGTCGGCCGAGGTTGTTAGGTGAGCTGTTGGCCCTGGGAGTGCGCTGAATAAGCAGCTCTGGTCCGGTGAGGTGATTGAAGCGGTCTGGACTGACAAGGTAATGCTCTTTTCACAGACGCAGTATGGTCTATTGATCCCCTGGTCGGGATCCGCCTTTTGAAGCGCGCACGACGGGGGTGCAACGGTCGTGGTAGGCGCTGGGACGAGAGTCGGCGGTGCAGTGATCGTTGCAGAACCACTGCCAAATGTGTATGTATTTGTCTTTGCGAACACAGGAGTTGGCAGAGAGAGAGCACAGGATACAGAAGTCTGCAGAAAATCAATGGCGACAGAGGCACTCGAGGTTACCTCTCTTCGAAGGCCAGCTGGGAGAACAGCACCGTGGCGTTTCCTGGTTTCTTGGTTGTCCGTGTTTGCCTTTGCTGCCCCCTCTCCAGCTATCCAATCGTCCATTGTAAGAGGATTGTCATCACTGTAGTCAGAATCATCGCCAGCCGGAATTATTGGTGTAGGTGGTGTTTGGGGTCGTGTCGGGTCTTCGTTACCCAGATATCCAATGCCGAGTCCCAGGGCAACTGCCATACATGTCGGTGTTCTTCCGACCCATTTTGCAGTTTCCTGGGCATTTCTGGGTTGTCGGAGATAAATATTAGTATTGCACGGGTAAACCTCATGAGATGCTTCCCCGCTATACGGTCCCCAGACGGCGACGAGAGAACCACGGGGGTATAGGTTGTTTGTCACTATGGCATCCGTTGAAGTCTCCCAGTTGAAATATGCAGCATCTTCAGCATGAATCGGGACAGCGAAAAAGTCTTGAGGCCTGCCCGTCGTAAATATGGTCTGCGCTTTCGCATACCACACCGATGCTTGATTGTTGGGCTGCCTCACTTCCATCTCCATGAACGCTTTTCGAGGTCCGTGTGGAATAGTTGAGGCAAATGTCTTTTCTGATCTCGGATCCCACAGGACTGCCACAAGATTCGAAGAGGTTGGAGTTGACCTGTAGTTGTTTTGTGTGACGAGCCAGTCGTAGTATCGATGAGCTAGGTCACGAATGTCCTCATACTTAACATCTGAGTGCCCGATGTCCAGCTCGTCGTGCCAGGTGGGGTTTCGGGCCCAATTTGGGTTCGATTCCCCTTCCCCCCCCAGAGAGTCATTGGTGCTGGTGGGTCGCAGAAACAAAGAGAAAAGAAGATGAATAACATAAAGAGAATCATTTTGAATAGTGCCTGGAAATGCAGCACAATAAATCGACGAAAAGAAAGTAAGAGAGACTGGAGTATATGTAGAAGAGTTTAATTACTTTCTTCTGGGTTTGAAGTGTGGTTTTTGGACAGCATTGGCACTGTTTAAGTAGCACCGAAACTTCATCTACAGCAGCTTATGGGAATATGTTGGAATGACATCTATACATAAAAAATTAAACCAACATCGCTTGCGGGCCATTTTCCTCGCCGCAATCCAACAATAAATCAGAATTTGACCAGTTTTTACTGGGAAAATCGAGGGAACAGAAATACAACAAAGCATAGCCTGAAACCCCGGAACTGGAACTGGTGAGAGGAAATAAATAGACAATCACCTACAAGACTGCTTGGTAGGATGTTCATGGCAACAGTAAAGAAGCAACTTGGTACTGCAAACAACGACTTGAAAAAATCCCAGAGCCAGAAAACAAAATTGTACGTCAAACGCCGATACCAACATTTAGACCGCCAAGCCACATATATTCCCGTCCTTCAGGATCACTTGACCCGTAGCAAAAGATGGAATGAGATGGGGTTGGGGACCTGGGTACCTATGAGAGGGCTCGGTTTCATATCTAGCCTTGTCAAAGGATCGTGATTCTCTGCAATGCCCACTCAAGCTGGCGGCGGTTGGAGGAAAATCCGATTCTTGTATGAAAATTTGACGAATGCTGGGTGTTGGAGGTGGAGGTTAGGTACGTACATACCGGGCCATGTGAGTCAGGGGCAAGACCGAGGCGAAATGCTCGGCGCTAAGAAGAACCTATTAAGACTACACTGTGTTGACTTTCCAACAAACACCACAGAAACCCCTCAGAGAAGGAAGCCCCCAAACCATCAGCCAAAAAATGATCACGATGCCAGATTCTGCCTCTGCCTCTGCTTCTCTTTTCTGCCTCCCACCAACCCTCAGGCATCACATCTATCTCGCCGCTGGGGTCCCTCAGAGTGACAACTGCCAACTGCCGGTCAATCTTAATCGCGCGCCGTCTTCTCTCACACGTTGCCACGGGCTACTACTAACTTGTCGAGCTGTCTATC
>LLCD01000128.1:0-27589 GCA_001414355.1 Hymenoscyphus salicellus
CGGTTATGCACAGCCGTTTTTTGTATGAGTTTTGAAGTGCGCGACTCGGTGATATGCGCGACTCGGTGATATGCGCGACTCGGTGATGAACCACGTTATATAAAAATTTTATTGTCTTCATAGATTTTGAGCTACTTGAACTCGAAGTACATATGATTTGTCTCGTCACGGGGTGCGTCTCGCTACGCAGGGATACACATTAATCACATGCTCCTCCGAGGACATCAACGGGCTTTACGGTACTGGTCGGCGTTATGGCCATGGTCGGAGTAATGTCTGCTTAGTCCTACGGCGTAATCTTTTGCCTTTTTGCTAAGGGTAGGTTTGGAAGTCGCTGCCTCTTTGGAGCGATAAAGTATTGAATCTGCGCCTTCCATTGCTTGGGATTCACACCTTGCGGGTTTCTAGTTTGAGATAGCGATTTTATTGCCCGAGGGTCAATTGCGCTAATGCGGGTTTGCTGAGGACGGAGGATTGGCAGCCATCTCACAAAGTACTATAGCTCTTTATCCTTTAAGTTGTTGTACCTAATGGAATATTAGCTTCTCGATATTATTTACTTGGTATATACAACTTACCGTATGGGTTGGATAGACTCGGAAAGTGATGCGAAACAAGACTCGGCTCTAGGAAACTTCAGTTGGATGTCGCAACGTCGAATGGTATTCCCTGGAAGCATAGCCAGCGTATTGGCACCGAGGGCTTCACTAATGTAGTTTAGAGTCTTCCCTTCAAGTATATATGTATTGAGTCGGTCTCGGAGTGGTTTGGAATCTTTGCTTCCTAGAAGCTTCTTCAACGCTCGGGTCCGGGCAGTCTCTCCTTTTCCTGGAAGAGGATCTAGCTTCTCTTTTTGCTTTGACTGCCTGGTTCGTATGGCCCTGGTTCGATTCATTTCGTCCTTGATCCGCGCCTCTTCTCTTTGGAACTCCCTGGCGATTGTGACGAGAGCAATTCGCTCTTCGAGGGTGCATATACGAGAACTTAGCTGTGCTTTTTCGATGCGATCAAGTGAATCCAATACTAAGCTGGTAAAGTTATTATCTAAGCCTTTCGAAATTTCCTGCGACGTCGGAAGCCGAAGTGCTCGTATTCAAGGAAGAGAGACAGATCAAAGTGCGCTGGCAACTTCCTCATACCCTGTTACCATATCTCGACAGAGCGCTCAAACAGAAACCGCTCCGCTAGCACAACCATTATTACCCATTTCTGGGCAATCTCTCGTAGGGCATGGGATAAATAGGCCAGTTGCTACTGAAGAAAACTGCCCGATTTGTACTGAAGGCTTTACAGACCCAAGTGGCGTGGTTAGGTGCTGTAGCTGTCGGAATGATGTTCACAAGGGTTGTTTGATTAAATGGCTTACTACACCTAGCAGCTCTCTGAGATGTATTTTCTAGTAAGAATTCTTTCCCTAGGAGGCTGATTATTTACTAATCACAATACCTTAGTCGTTAACATGTTTCAGTTGAAGAAATAGCTGTGCTAGTTAAATCGGTTGATAATCTAGATGAGAGAGAGAGGTTCAAGGAATTATTTCAAGCAAAAAGAGTTTAGAATAACTAGTAAATAATTACCAAGTAATTATGGGCTCACACCCGCTTTTGCCGAACTTATATACAATGTAGGGGCTTGGAACCCATGGTGGTGCTCGGTCCGAGAGCCCTCGCTAAGCGAACACTACCTGTTAGGGGGGCACTACCCATTATCAACATATGACATGTGATAGCATCAGAAGAGGGTTTAGCAAAACCTGTTTTCAAACAATATAGACATTGAGATACAGTTATAATAAGCATTCTTACTAAACTATTCAAATTTCAACCCTTTTCTCTGTTCTATTCACAATAAAGCTAACCCTTTCTACTATCTAGGCAGTTATAGCCTTGACAGCATACTTGTCCAATGGAATGGTCAAAGCAATTTACCTACGATTATGTTAGGTATGACTAATAATCAGAAAACGCCTGCAAGGGTAACATACTATTACATTAAGTCCATCGTAGCTTCCGCAATAGTAATTGCTAATACAGTCTCTCCTATGAGTAGAAACTAGAGAGCAAGCGCTAACAATCAAAGGTGCTGAAAATAAGGTTACAACCGGGACAAAAAATATTAACAAGATTATGGTAAGCGAAGCTAGCTCTTTATAATAGTAAGTTGTCTAAGAAGTTTAAGTTAAATTTAATTTGTAATATAGAAAGTAAGACAAACTTATTATAATCGGGATTATTAAACTGTAAATATGGAAATACTCTCTTGTTAGATTGGAAGGTATCGAGTCGAGTGCGGCAAATGATAGAGAATTGATTGTTCTTTCGAAGTAGCTATCTAAGGTGTTTATATAGACTGTCACGGATGCCAACAAATGATAAAGTATATGACAGCTTTAAATGAATTGCTAGAACTAGAACCGTAGGTACAAAGTAAAATCAAACTAAGGAGAGAAGAGAATCTAAAAGGAGCGAAGCTATTTAAGTTGTCCCCAATGCCAAGGTTCATCACATGACTGAGGAAGCGAACCAGCGAGCTTGAAGAAGGTTGAATTCCAGCTCTAAGGAAAAGTAGCTAACTGAGCCAGGCTCAGTTAACACGAATTCCAGTTCCGCCACATAGACAGCGTAAAAGTATTAGGCAGATAGGTACGCATAGTTATATGTGAGTCATGCCAGCTGTAAGAGGTAAAATAAGAGATAAGAGTGACAAAACATAGGAGGCAAAATATAGGTGGCATAATAAGAAAGACTTAGGTAATATCCAACAAAACATCTCTATATACTGTCGGCAGGCTGTATTTGTAGTTCTTTGTTAGTGATTTCCTACTAGATAGTAAAATTTTAGTTTAACAAATATAGCTAACGACGAAGTAAATTAAGAGCAAAGTTAATTAGACTTAAAAGGTTAAGAGCATTAAAATTTTAAGGGCATCACTAACTTGATTATCATCTTTGACTAACGCAGGTAGTGCTGTCTACTATAAGTAAGGTGATAGCTGGTTTACAAGTCTAGACAACGAAGATAACGAACGTCATGTATCGCCTATGTGTGTAGAGAGGGTCATTATCATCATCTAACCTTTTGCTAGACTTACTCCTCCTAAGCTGTTGCCGAGGTTGCCTCTTGACCTAGAGATTGTAGTGTTTCATCAATTACTATAAGGCGTACATGCTCTACACAATACAACCTCTTTTCCTCTTATCTATCGAGATCTCAAGCTTTCCAACGTCTGCGTTGTGCTGTACAATGATCACAGTATCGCAATAGTGATCCTCGACTACGGAAAAACTATACAGTCCCGGCCAACCAGCCCAACTAAAGGAAATGCGGGCACTCATGCATACCAAGCGCAGGAAATACAACATCAGATCCATGGCCCAGGTCTCGATATATGGCCTTACGGAAACATTAGTCTTAGAATGTTTGTGCCAGAGTAGCAAACTCCCTCTGATGTCCCTGTCCAAGCACACTTCCAGGAAGGAGTGAAGATACTACAGTCTCGCGAATTAAATACGGCTGATCACTTCATTGCCTAGATGCTAATTTGCGAGTCTGAAAAACGTATCTCTGCCTCTGATGCTCTACTTTATCCCTATGTTGCTACTCTTACCGAAAAAGCAAGCTCTTCAGATCTCCCAACTAGCAAACGACTGTTACAGTTTAAGTAGTTTCGTTACACATAATCTGACCCCAGTTCCGAGAGTAGCTTGACCAATCATGGCATACGTACTGGCACTCGGAGTATCGTTTGTGCTCGGAATGCCAGGAAATATACTCCTATTGGCTCCTGTAGATTTTAGTGGGGCGCCAACCATAACCTGAGATGAAGTAGATCGCTGTCACGTTTCTAAATCACCCACCAACATTGAAACTCCAACATTCAACCTCACTCAATGGCGGGCAATATGCCTGATCTAGATGAGCTGATTGACAGTGTCCAAGAGCTAATCACGGCCCTTTGTCAAGGTAAAGGCTACAATCGCATCCAACGATAACTTCTTTCTACAAGACTTTTAATAACGTGTTGTGCTGGATCCATATATATCCCCACATTCGATCTACTGTCTTAACCACTGGTATGATCACTAGTATGATCACTTGTTTTGTATCACTCGTTCCGTACTCTCGTTCCGTGTTACTCCTTCGGTATCACCCGTTCAGAGTGTTATCATAGCACATTCCACTCATTTGTCAGCTTTCACTCCTTATATATAGACCTAGCTAGACTACCTACACAAATCAATCAATTCTCGATGACCTTCAGTACACATTACCTTTCCAACCCAATATAACGTTATATCGAGGAAGCGGAAAAGTATCATGAGTGTGTCTCAATGGCAAGATATCGAAAATACTGAATCCACAAGCTCGGGTGCTTAAGAGGGGTGAACAATTAAACTATGCACACCATTTCTTCTTCGACCATTCCCTTGCATCGAAACAATTCCCAATCTCTCACTTCTCGTGTTTACATTTTGCATTTGTACTTCGACCTTACTTCTTTCGAATTAATTGTCTTCTAGCACTACTCCAACATCTAGAGCACTAGGGCATAAACGACTGCAATTCCAGTTTAGGAGTTGTAAGTGAAACAGATTTTGATTTCCTTGATAGTAGCTAACAAAATATTAGACGATGCAATGTCAATCTAGACGATGAAGGATTTGGATATCCAAGAAGACGGTCGTGAACGTGAAAGATCTTCTTGAAAGATGCCTTGCAATTTGCACTTTCTTTCCACACCTGCACTACCAAATTCGCGTCGTTTTTCCTTCAATTCCAATTTCCTCCAAATTAGAAACCACCTTGCTCTAGCCTATTTCTGATTTCGCTGATATACAAGCCTGTCGATCTCATGAGATAGCTTCTCGATCTCATCCTGAGCACGCTCTATCGAAGCGTATCGTTTCTGGCCACCTTTCTCATCTTCCATCCATCGGTTTATTCGATCCCTCTCTTTCTGAATACGCCTTTCTTTGATCTCGATCTTAGTACAGATTGTGCACTTTTCAGACTTATACACAGTATTCATGACCAGCTTCATTCCACAGGTCTCACCAATCCGATCCTCCTTGAGACAATGTTGACGGAAGTAGCTCCATGTGTAGTCGCCGTAGGCCATCCGGTGTTGGTCATAGAAGCACATATTTATTAACGATCTGCGATTTAGTCAGTCGGGCTCTTCGATCCCTACATCTGGGTCAAATTAGGAGTTGAGATATTCAATCTTACTGGTAGTGGTTCGAGTTTTTAAATTTACAGTAGGAAGGTGAAGGGAAAGAAGAAGCATATATAGAGAGCAATGTGTTGGCTCAGCAGACCTTAATTTTGGCAAGCAAACTTCTCTTTAATCCTGGAGGCACCGTGCGATGTGCCGTCACACAACTGACTGCTTCTGAAGGTTACTTAATATATCAACCACTCATAGGATAGCGAGGAGCGGGAAGAGGAAGCATAGTTGGGCGATGCGAAAAGGAAAGGTGGGGCTGAACAGGGGTTTCGGAGCGCATGTCCTCGACGAGCACTAGCGTGACCCGACAGCATGGTAGCCAACAAATAGCGGGAAAAGGCAACGTGTCGGGCCAATATTGCTGTGCCACTTTAAACAAATCCATAGCCAATATGGAGATTATTTCGCGAGGCTCTATGGGCCCATTCTCTTCATCTTTGCTATAGTCTCGACTATATAAAAATCTATGCTGGTTGGGCTGGCGGTTGATCAGGTTGCTACGACACATTGGCTCTCGTTATGGCCTGTCTTTCGTTCTTTTAGTGCGGTTGTACTAATTGGGACGGCACTTCTATCACTTTGCTTTATTATTCTTTCGTTGTGGCTTTTTCTAAATGAGTGGGTGTATGCTATAAGAGTTCGTAGAAAAAGGCAGCGGGATCAAAAATTAATTCAGTGCTAAGGAACAAGGAGCAGAAATCTCCATGTATAGGATCCATCTATTTCGCTTTCTCGGCCTGCATAAAATATTACACTCGTTCATAAAATATTACACTCGTTCATAAAATAGTACGCTTTTATTACATAATCCATTATCACACTCAGGGTTGCATGCAAGGATGTTACCATTTCAGCCGCACGAGGCTGTGAGGAAACCGTTGGGAAGAACAGCCCTTCTCTGCTTTTATCCTTTAACTACGATCTCTCAATCATCGACATCCAGGATGGTATGTTGTAACGCCCTACTAGCATTCTATACTAACAGAAATAAGGTTCGGCCCGTGGCAGATGCGATCGGCTCGACAGTTCTCCGCGACCCACTCGCACAAGCACAGGCCGTTGACGTTGAGCACGTCCTCCCCAAGCTTGTCTACTCAGTCATTTCTAACCATACTTACAGATTCAAGGATCCTTTTGATAATTCTTTCTATATCTCCTTGGAAGACTAGAAGGAAGCTATGACTGGATTGGAACGCGATTTACGACCTCGACACCAAACACTCTCGAAGGATCATAAAACTCACATTCACCTCGCCGTACAGAGAGAACAGCATTACGCGGCCGTTCAAATGTCTATCTCCCCATTCTCCCTTCGATTTATCCCAGAACAGAAGTTTTATTCGTGCAGGTTTCGCTACACCTTGTGTTGCGCAACGTCAATATCGAACGACATTCTGAGCGCTGCGGTACAAAGTGTATATGATTTTTACTACCATCCTACTCAATGGGACTTCTCAAGCATACACTGGTATGTCCTAAAGCATTGTCGCAATAATGAGATCTGCTCACAAATTCTAGCTGTACTAGCGATCCACCCACCAATGAATACAGCTTAACCACGCCCACGTGCGTGGAGAAGGCTGAATCGGCGCTCATCGCATATATACAGCATGCAAATAGGGAAGTAGGAGGATGGCCTTAAATCACTAGAGAATTCAGATGTCAGCAACGCCACCGATAGACCTACAAATCAAGTCAAGCGACGAAGACTGAATATCTCTGACGGTGTTGGCCCCGGCACTGTTATCACTGGCAGTAACAATTACGAGGATTATCTATCAGGGATTCAATCGAGTGCTCGTTCAGACAATGAGGACCAAGGAACCAGAGAAACCAGTATTGTTATAGATCTTACGAAGAAGATTCAAAAGATGTTAGAGCAGAGTCTTCCTGCTGAGAAGAAGAGGGCCAGAGGTTGCCTTCGAGGGCAATCGCCTGGGTATGACGATCCAGGATGTGAATGCGGAGAGGGCCGACAAACAGTAGGACATATTATATTAAGATGTCGAAATTTCAAAGACCTACGGCAGAGAGAATTTGGGGGAGGGAGGTGGTTAGACCTGAAGGCAATCTTGAACGAATCGAAAACAGCCACAAAGGTAATAAGATTCATGGAACAGACGCAACTCCTTGTGCAATTTAGGAGCTGTAGTACCGTGCAAAAAGACAAAGCGGAACGATGGGGGGAGACTGAAGGTACAGGGACATGAGATGGCTAGCACAAGCGGCAGCCAAGGAACCGGATATACTCCAAAAATATCAAGCAAAGCACTTCTTCTATGCCATGTATATAGATAGAAGCCAGGCCGTCCAGTGGAGGAGGCTGCTGGTCACTACATGGAGGGCGGGTTGCTGGGACAGAGTCTACGAGCTGCAATTTCGGGAGAGCTACGATTATACCTTGGATTGGTAGCAACATTAGAAGGACAAATCCGTCGAGCTCTCGCACATCTCGACGAAAACGAACCTCGAGGAGGCCTTGGGAAAGCAGGAGTCACGTTGAGAAGATGTGTAATCTGGACTCGCGACTCGACCTCAGGCCTTCGACTGATGAGTTTAATCAGCGAGGAATCAAAAAGTAAAAGAGGCGGACAGCTCATATCCTTGATACACAGCTTTTCAATTTCTCATGGTGATCCAATGGTTGGAGCTTTTGCAGAACGATTACTAGCACATGTAACACGACCATTCTACGACATGCTCCGACAATGGATATACGACGGCGAACTGTCAGACCCGCACCACGAATTCTTCGTCTCAGAACAAGACCCAAACGTCGTAGTCGCAGCACCAGATGGAAAATCTCGCGGGGGAGCAAGCAGCGTCTGGGAAGACAAGTACAAAATAAACGAAGATCTAGTCCCCAGCATCATCACTCAAGATTTCGCCCAAAAAGTCTTTCTCATCGGGAAATCCCTCAACTTCATCCGTCACGGCTGCGGTGACTCGGAATGGGTGGAAGAATATTCCAAAGCCGCCTCCAAAGAATTACGGTACGGCAATACAGCGACGTTGGAGGATTAGATAGATCAAGCCTATAAAACTACCATGGCGCGCCTCATCCACCTTATGTCCTCAAAATTCCATCTCTTCGCCCACCTCAAAGCGCTAAAAAACTACATCCTCCTAGGACAAGGAGATTTCATCGCGTTACTGATGGAATCTTTATCCTCTAACCTAGATCGTCCTGCTGGTGCGCAATATAGACATACACTCACCGCACAACTCGAACATGCTATCAGACATTCAAACGCACAATACGACTCCCCCGAAGTCCTCCGTCGTCTAGATGCTTGCATGTTACAGTTATCCCATGGAGATATAGGCTGGGACTACTTCACGCTCAAATACAAAATCAACGCCCCAGTGGATGTCGTCGTTACAGAATGGGGGAATAGACAATACCTCAAAGTCTTCAACTTCCTCTAGCACATCAAGCACGTAGAATTCGCGCTCTCCACCACCTGGCGGAAATACATGACGGGCGCCAGAGGCGTACTACAGAACAATTCTCCATCTGTTTCTCAAGCATAGAAATCCACGCGCGGGGTGTTGGCGGAGATGATCCATTTCATCGGTCAACTTCAATACTACATCCTCTTCGAAGTCATAGAAAGTTCATGGGATAAACTTGAGACTACGGTACATAAAGAGGGGTGCACGCTGGATGATTTGATTGGGGCGCATGGGAGGTATTTGGAGGCTATTACTCACAAGGGCTTGCTTGGGGCGAAGAAGGCGAGGAGTGGTGAGGGGGGCGATAATACTTTTATGAGTCAACTTAGTGATATTTTGGAGCATATGCTTAAATACCGCGATGCTGTGGACGGTCTGTACTCTTGGTCCGTTGCGGACTTTACCGTACGTCAAGGAATTTCTGTGAGAGCGGAGCGGAGGGAGGATGATGAGGGGATTTTAATACCTACACCGAAAACTGCAAGACGTGGACCTGCGCAAAATTTGTCAGACTCAACACCAGGATTAGGTGGTTTAGGCGATGATAGTATCACGGATGAATTTCCCGTCTTGATAGAGAGATTACAGTTACTTAGGGGATCTTTCAAGAAGATGGTTTATGTGTTGCTTGGGGACCTGGCGTATCAGCCGGATGTGGATATGAGGTTCCTTGGGGTGGTTATGAATTTTAATGATGTTTATCAGGCTACGAGGAGGAAGAGTAGGGTTCCGAATGGGAATGGGAGGGAGAGGGAGGATGGGAGGAGTTTTGGGAAGTGAGGGGTGATGATGGGTGGACGAAATACTTGGTGGGTAAGCTGGGGGACGGAGGATGGATGAGGATGAGAGGATGGGAGAATGTGGGTTGGCGTCCGGCTTTGGGGGCGTTATCTTTGGGATTGAGGGTTGGTCTTGTTGGCCTGTTTATGTCTACGCACTTTGCATGAGGGCGTAAAAGTATGACGAGCTTTTGTTGATGATACCATTTTTTGTTGTTCGGTAGCAATGCAACACTGAAATGAAAGAACTGAGAAATTTTGCAGATGACTTTCTACTTGTCTGTCATTATTGTTTCCTGCCTCTGTCCTACTTGTCGAGTGGAGAGTCAATGAGCTGGATGTTGATGTGGAATTCAAGTCTAGCGCTCATTGTCCCTTACTGTGTAACTGACTTTTGTTGCACATAGCACTTTTCCGCATTATCTCAAAGATATTACCTGTATTTCATGGAAATTGAATTACATCCTCTGAAGAGGGGTTTGTTGCACGTCGTACTTGTTGCATTATACTAAAGAGATTATCTGCATTCCAAGGAAATTAGGAGATTACAGGAGGATCTCTTTAATCTCGCCTTACTCGGATCTTGTTGCACATCGCATTTTCTGCATTGTCTTAAAGATGGATATTGAATGATTAGGTAGAAGTGGATATAAAGTAAATATAGGATATGTATCGTCTGAAGGGCGTTTTATTACATGTCGCGGGGCAGCCGTCTATGAGACGGTATAGTACAATCAGGTACTGTTGGTCAACGTCACATGACTTATTTCTGACCCATGAACATCGAAAAGCATCACTTTACTCAACCACACTTAAAATAGACAAGAATAGGCTTATTTTATAGCTATTTAGTACTTGGATGCCCTACTCTTGTTCTTAAGGTATGCATCCCAATGCTTTAGTACTGAATCACAAAGTTTTAAGAGAAATTTTAGCTTAATTTAAGGCCAAAATTGCCTTAAAGCAACCCGCATATCCTATGTGTTTCTAACCCTGTGCTTTCCCTTAGAGATCATATCCTTAATAACCTTCTATAGATTCTCTACAGGGTTGAGATCTAGAGACTGTGGTGGCCAGAGCGTTCGGTTTTCCGTCTTATTCTTTAAGTAATTCGTAACTATCTTCGCAGTATGCCACGGAGCGTTATCTTTTTATATAACTACCTCGTTACTATATTTCCTTCTCATCCTTACATAGATAGGAATGAACAACTGTTTTAGGACATAGTAGTACCGCTTAGCTGTTATGGTCTCGCCTTCCAAGAGCATACAAAGGGGCCTCATTTCGTCTCTACAAAAACAACTCTAAACTCCCACCGAAGTCCTCTCACTCTTGAAAGTCAGTCGTAGATTCTTCTCAGCGTATTCCTCTTCCCTCCCAGACCCAAACGCGCCCAGCCAACCATAATATTAAGGAGTGCCACGAGGAGGCTGTAAATTACCAAAATACCATTTTAGATATATACGACAATATTCTAATCGAAATATCCACCAAAAGTGCATTATGTGGTGGTTTATCATGAGTTGGTAGAAGGGGTTCGGATTTTGATGAGGGAGCGCCAAGCAATGCCAAGCATGATGGAAGTGGCCCATGCGCAACCTCCAAGAACAAAAATAAAATTCTGGTGAGAAAGTTAGAGCGCCTCGAGAGCGCCTGGGGCTGAGAGCGCCTGGGGGCGGAGAACGCCTGGAGCTGAACAATGTCTGCCTGATAGAGCTAGAGAGTTCTGCAGGAAGGCTTTGTCCTTGATCGCGGTCCTTTACCTTGAACACAACAACTCTTGACCTTTACTCCAGCGTTCAGGCTTCTGAAGGTATGTCGGAAACGCTGAGGAATATCGTTGCAACAGCAGCGTTTACGGTCATCTTATCGGCCCTCACTGTCGCTTGGGTATGGACCTGGTGGTCAGCTAAGCCGTCGGCGCCCCGCAAAAGTCCCCTGACAATGAGGATTTCGAACATACCTGGAGACATCGCTAAGGCAGACTTTGAGGATATTTTGATGAGCTGTACTGAGAAAATGAGAACTTCATCTAGTGCTACTAAATTACTTGAGTGGTCATTTGCGCGATCCGGTCATTCTGAGAGGCTATTTGTTGCGACGGCTACATTCCAGGACTGTCCAGCACCAGATCAGCTTGAGTCGGCCATGAAAAGCAAATTAGTCGGCTCGACTCAATTACGGGTCGACTTGGACTTTTTTGGTTTGACGCCCCTAGCCGACCCTGAGAACCCAGTAGTTGAGTAAGTGTTGTGCCTATCATGGTTGGATGTATTCAAAGTCATTCGATCAAGTGGGAGCAATGGGAGCATTGTTCATGTAGAGGGCTAATTTGATTTACAGTATCATTGCTGTGACCGGGCTTGCTGGCCATGCGTTCGGGTCGTGGAAGCCACGGGGCCGGCCAGATATGTGGCTACGTGATTTCCTTCCAAAATCAATACCAAATGCACGCATCCTAACATATGGCTATGATACTAAACTACCCGGAAGTCAGTCTACTGCGTCTATTCTAGATTTGTCGAAGAAACTTCTTGAGTCCGTAAAGGCTATCCGAAGCGAACAGGAAGTAAGTTTTTGCAACGAGAGATTCTCTTGGGAATTAAAAGCTCATCTTTCAAAGAGGAACCGTCCCCTTATCTTTATCGGACATAGCCTAGGCGGACTGGTAGTAAAGCAGGTATGTCCCGCTTCTCCCGAAATGTACATTAGTCTCTTTGATAGCCAATACCCATAATATAGGTAAAAAGCCCGCAGGGTGGTCCTGGCCTCCGAGGAGCCACTACTTCAAAGGTGACTTACTTCTAACACGTGAAATCAGGCTTTAGTCCATGCAGCTGGAGGGGACTCGAACGACAAAGATACTTTCAGGGCTTGCTATGCCCTTATTTTCTTCGGCGTTCCAAACAGAGGCCTCGACACTTCAAACTTGACTACCATGGTCGAGGGGAAACCAAACGAGTACTTGGTGCAGAATCTTAACCCGTCGTCTCCATTCCTGGCCCACCTCCACCAATTGTTCTATGATCAATTCACATTTGAGGATTCGCAAATTATCTGTATTTTTGAGACCAAAGAGACGGCCACAGTCGAGGTAAGCTCTTGTTCCTATATTTTGCTCTGCTTTAGGCTAGAAAGCTACTAAATTTATCTGCAGTGGTCTCCTAAAAGCCGCAGTTGGGAAAGGATTGGACGGAAAGTCATGATGGTCCCTCAAACGTCCGCCATCCACGTCGGAAAGAATGAAAAGTCACATAATCATCTTTCTATTAACGCAGATCATTCTGATATTGTTAAATTCGGCGATCCTTCTAATTCAGACTATGTCATTGTGAAAGCGAGGATACTGCAGTTGGTCAAAGATGCCCCAGGTGTTATTAGAGAGCGCTTTACAGATCACAGTAGAAGTAGGTCTCAGTAATAGATGGAAATACTAGTACATACACTAAAAGGCATGTAACCAGGGCTGTCGAATACGGAGAAAAAATACGTAAATGCTCTGAATGCTCCAGATTATGTCTTTTTCAGGGACTTTCAAGTTGAAATGCCAGCAGAAGGAACTTTTCAGTGGCTTTTGCGTGATAAACTTATCAATTCTTGGCTATCAAAAGACGAGTCTTCCCTTCTCTGGATCAAAGGTCAACCTGGTCAGGGCAAAACCGTCCTCTCCAAGTTTCTCCTTAACCACTTAGATGGCCAACCAACGAATTCCCAAAAACCTGCCAGGGTTATCTACTTCTTCTTCTACGATCAGGATCAACGTTTTCAGACTGCTGACTCGCTCTTGCGGTCTCTTATAAGTCAACTACTCAAAACAACTGATATTTCTCGACATATTGCCAATATACTTGGGAGCGATCCTTCTAAGGAATCTGAGGACAGTCTATGGGAAACGCTAAAAGATATCATTCATGCTCCTGTTATTAGCACAATCTACTGTGTTATTGATGCTTTAGACGAATGTAAAGGCGAGGAACCAAGGAAGAGGTTACTTTGGCGGTTTCAAAGGCTCCTACAAACCCTATCTCAAGAACCAAGGAGTCCAGTCCTGAAGCTACTCGTCACAAGTCGACCTATAGTAGACATTGACAGAGAACTGGGCCAGCTTCCATGCATTGATCTGAAAGCTAACCCTGATGACGTTAAGATTTTTATCAAAAGTAAAGTCGCAGGCCTCAACTATTTCACTACAGATTTGCAGGAATATACGGCAAACCTGTTGTTAAATAGAGCAGGAGGGACGTTCTTGTGGGTAGCGATTGTCCTCAAGAACTTGAAAGAAATTGGCTTAACATCACAGGCAGAGCTTAGAGATTTCATGGACGAGATCCCAACAGATCTAGATGACTTATATCGTCGCATTTTCAACAAGATTATGGCAGGTAAAGAGATCGAGCAGAAACTTCTAGCTTGGATAGTTTATAGCCGACGCCCTTTGACACTAGAAGAGCTAGAGGCAGCTCTCGCAACGCAGATGAACTCGACGAGCAAGTTATCCACCGACGAATATAGAGTAGATCCTACACAGCTTATCAACGCCCGGGGTTTAGGTGTTATTCTGGACACCACGGACGACAAGGTCCGTTTGATTCACCAATCGGCGAAGGATTTCCTCCTCAAATCCAGACAATTGAGCTCCGCCAAATTTTGTAACGAGCTTGATCCAAGCATATACTTGGCTAAAGTTTGTATGGTATATCTCAGTTTTAAAGATTTTGATACCGGGCCTTGTGGTGATGATGAAAAGCTCGCGGCAAGAAAGCTCCAATACCCATTGTATCACTATGCTGGGCGGAACTGGCACGCCCACATTCAAGGGCAGGACAATATTGATGGAATTTCCGATATTATTTATCGAATAACAAAGCCAGGATCACCAATACTCCTCGCTTGGGGCGAAGTAGCGGAAGTGGCAGGTCTACATGAAGCAAAAGATATGTGGGGAATTGCTAGAAAAGCCAATATTCTATGGCTGGCCGAATTGCAATCAAGCGACAGAATTATAACCAAAGAAATGGTGGAAGAGGCGGCGAGGCAGGGCATGAAGGGGTATGACATAATCAAAACGCTTGTGAGGAGAGGCAATGTGCGATTTCCTGAAGAAGCCGTCTGCGCGATTGCTGGGAATTTTGATCAAGGCATAATGCAACTATTGTTGGTCAAGAATACTGACATCAAGATCACACCAGCACTAATAAAAGCAACTGCAGCAAACCGGAAAAGTGGCAATTACATTATGGGGTTGTTATTAGAATTATCGGATGAGATAATGCTTACGAATGATATGGTAGAAGTAGTGGCAAAGAACGAAGAGAGCGGTGAAGATATAATAGAGCTACTTATTCGCAAAGAGACTCTGAGCGTCACAGATGACGCAGTAGTAGCAGTAGCAACAGGATTTAATGCTAAAGTAATGGGGCTATTACTGCAAACACGAGGCAATATTCAAATAACAGAAGAGGTGGTGAAGGCAGCGGGGAATAATGGATGGAATGGGAAAGAGATGATGACGCTTTTGCTTGAGAAGCGAGGGGCAGAGGTGGTGATCACAGAAGAGGTGGTAAAGGCAGCGGCGGGGAATGGAGGGAATGGGAAAGAGGTGATGACGCTGCTGCTTGCGAAGCGAGGGGCAGAGGTGGTGATCACAGAAGAGGTGGTCAAGGCAGCGGCGGGGAATGAGGAGAATGGAAAAGAGGTGATGACACTCTTGCTTGACCTGCGAAGGTCTGAGATTGTCATTACCAAAGATGTGCTGAAAGCAGCTGCGACATCTGGTCAAGAAAGAGTCTTGAAAATATTTGCGGATAACCTTCACACTCATGTCTCAAAAGAGACATGGTCCATTGCCCAATTTTATAACGCGGCAAAGTCTGGAAATGAAACGACAGTTCAGAAACTGTTGTTGGAAGGTGTTGAACCTGATCTCCAAAACCCCCGGCATGTCTCTCCACTTTGGATTGCTGCGAGTCGTGGTCATCGCAAAGTAGTTCAAACACTACTTGCTACTAACCTTGTCGACGTCAATTCAAAAAGCATATCTAGGCGATCCCCTATATTTTGGGCCGCGGCACGAGGTCACAAAGATATCGTCATGATGTTACTACAAGCAGGGGCGGACCTCGCCGTTATTGACAAAGATGGGAACACTGCTCTTTCTATCGCTAAGAAATATGGATTTTATACAATTGAAAGAATGATAGCTATCCACTCTATGCCGAGAGTACTTCAATGTAAGTGCTTGTAGAAAGAGCAGTGGGAGAATAAGGACTGCTTTCAGTCAGTGGTTTTAGTAGTATACTAGCAGTAAAATACTACAGTAAAATCATGACTTTCTATTACTTTCGTAAAATGAATAGTAGATAATAATTTCAAGAGTATATTATTACTACGTAACAAATCCTACTACGCCTCTGTATGCCACCTCCCGTTTCCTGTCAAGCCTGCGTCGCCCCGCCCCCGCCTTCTGGTTTCCTGTTAAAAAGCTCCTAACCGCGCCCCTTCCTACGTCTAACCGGCTAAGCGTCCGAGCGCCCTCGCGTCGCGTCTCCCACCCCTATGAGCCGAAGTCGCGCGCGCGACAGTACTTCTATACTTCCTTAAACTCTTTCTACACCTGCTCACGCTCTTCTACACTTGCTCCCGCTCTTCTACACTAACGTATACTCTACAACGCCTACTTATACCCTCTCGCCTACGATGGCCTACCACATGCCTGCGCTTTACGACGACGCTCTCCTGGCCCAGGAGGCCGCCGAGGACGAGCACCTGCGCGCCCGCGCCCACGACATCTGGCAGGCCGGCCAGGAGCACTCCTGCCTCGAGGACAACGAGACGACGCCCTGGCTCCAGCACACGCGCTGGCCCAGCCGCTTCCAGCGCCGGCCGCTGGACATCATCAGCGCTTCGGCCCAGAAGCCGGGTCCTGCGTCGCGCGGGGACGAGGACTGCTACCTCGGGACATGGCAAGGACTACCATTTAAGAGCCCTGCTAGTAACGAGGCCCAGCTCCGCGTGCTAATGCGAGCTGTAGACGATATGTTTACGCGGTCTAGGGCTACGCTTATTCACACAAGTTACCGGCGACGCTGCTGGCTAACCACCTACCACAAGCACGGCATCCGGGCAAAGGCTCTTCAGACGCTCCGAAGCCAGCTAAGCTATATCTCGGTGTGGAAGCAGTTCCTCTGCTATGTCTTCCGCGTCCTGTCCTGCTCTCCCCGAAAGCGGAAGCAGATCTATAACCTTACCTTCCAGTCCCAGGAGGTGCGTATGATGAGGTGGGTGCTTACACTAGTGGTGGAGGTAATGGAGGAGGAGGAGGAGGAGGAGGAGGGAGAGGAGGAATGGCAGGAGGAGGAGGAGGAAGGAGAAGAGCCATCGTGCTTTGCGCTACCATCGGGAGCTCGCCTTCGGCTAAGCGAGGCTGTCTTCCAGCTCTCGATGCTCTTCTGGACCTACCGCGACCCTGCTGGAGATGATACCGCCTCCTCTACTCTTATCCACTTTACTGCTGTGCTAGGCATCCACCCTCGTTCCCTTGCCTACCGAACCGCCTACCACTCTACGCCTCTATACGCGCGGCTGATATGGGTGGCCCGACTTCTCTTCCTCGAGTGTGCGCTGCCCTTATACGCCTATACTACTCTGCCTATGCCCTGGCCTACACGAGACACCTACCTTAGCCAGGAAGATCGCCTCGAGGAGATCCGGACAAAGTACCTGCTTCGAGGGAGCGAGGGCCCCTTTGGCGAGATAGTTGAGCTCAAGGCCTATGCAAAGTCAATTATTAAGCGAGAAGGGGCCCCTAGCAACCTCTCCTGGGCCCTAGACGGCCGCTCCTTTACTATTAGCCACGAGGGTCACATCCAGCTGTCGGACTTCTGTGCTATGTACCATCGAGCCCTTGTCCAGGCTACTGAGCAGGTGGACGAGATGATGCTTAGCTGGCAGCCGATTGTCGACCTTGCTACAATCCAAGACAACCTTACCTGCGCAACCCCAGGCTGGTCTTTCCTTGCCTATAAGGAGAATGGCCTTGCCTTATCATATAAGAGGCTTTCCCGCCAGGCGTGGTCCTCCTCCTTCCGCCAGAAGCAGTTTATGAAGGCAGGCTACTGGCTTCCTGAGGCTGCTATTGCCTACCTCCAAGCAGGGACCGAGCTTGCAAGTAAGATCTTTGCTGCAATTCATCTTACCGCAGGTATGCTAGGTCGAGGAACCGAGATCGGGAGCATTCGAGTCTTAAATACTCAACTCGCGCTTAGGAACGTCTTTGTACGAGAGGGCCAGATCCTAGTTATCATTAGCTATAACAAGTCTCGCGCCTTAAATAACTATGCCTTTTACATCGTCCGATACCTCCCACCTACGCTCGGGATCGCTGTCTTTTACTACCTCGCTTATATTCGCCCCTTTCTTAACTTCTTAGCTCGCCAGCTTCGCATGCCTCAATACTACAGTACTGAGTTCCTCTTCCCCGACCCCGCTTATCGACAAAAGCATCTCTCGTCAAGCCAGGCCTCTAGCATCCTCCAGCGTCTTACTCACGATCTTCGGACCCCCTGGACCCTAGCTCTCTACCGGCAGGCCGCCCTCGCTATTGCAAAGCGACATATTAGTGAGCTCATTCAGCGTGTCGACTTCTACAACCCCTCGGATGCAGGTAGCGCGACAAGCATGATTGCTACAGGAGCTGGCCACCACCCTCGCATGCTTCTTAGCACCTACGCGATCGACAAGGCTCTACCGTCCCGCCTACAGCCCGAGCTCCTTGCAATGTATCACCGCCTCTCGACACTATGGCAGCGCTGGAACGAGCAGTATTACCAGGACCACTGCCAGGCCCCGGTCGCAAGCCCTACAGCTCAAGCTCAAGCTCGCGACGCTACACCACAAGCTCTCGACGCTATACCGCAAGCACTAGACGCTGCACCGCAAGCTCTCGTCGCTACACTACAAGCTCTTAACTCTACGTTACAAGCTCTCTACTCCACGGTCCAAGCTCACCACTCTACACCGTACACACTTTACCCCGCCATACAATCTCTCCACTCCACCTTGCAAGCGCCGCTCTCTCAAGCCACCACTAGAGCTAAGCGACTAGCCAGCCCCTTAAGTAGCGATACAAGACACTCTCCGCCAAAGAAGCCCTGCCTAGCTCAGACGACGCTAGTAACTAGTGCTATAACCGCGACAGGCGGCTTTCAACATCTTCCTCAGCATCGCATTCTTCTCTGTATTGCCTGCGAGTCAATAATCCTCCCTCGACCAACCGCGTGGTACCGGCATCTAAATGGCGTTCACCGGATCAAAGGCACTCCTCTAAAGACTCTACTTAGCCAGTTTGCAACCTACGACCTCTGCCCCTTTAAGGAGTTAGTATTGCCACAGCAAGGGCTTCCGCGGATCCTAGGGCTTAAGGTCTATGCGGGCTTCCGCTGCCACGTCTGCCCTAGCTTACCTAACGCCACCTACTTCACTATTCACAAGCCGAGTATGAGTGACCACCTGTCTAGTCACAAGCTAGGCACTACGCCGGCGAAAGCCTGGGAGCAGGGAAAGGCCTCTACGTGTCTCCTCCAGACCTTCTCCTCTACTAAGGGCCTAATTCAATACTTTGAGGTAATATAGCAACGAGTCTAAGCTGGGAGTGGAGGATGCGGAGGATGCGGAGGATATAGAGGAAGTAGTAGAAGGAGAGGAAGTAGATGGAGGAGATGGAGTAGAAGCGAGGGAAGTAGGGGAAGGAGATAGAGCAGAAGCGAGGAAAGTAGAGGAAGGAGATAGAGCAGAAGCGAGGGAAGTGAGGGAAGGAGAGGAAGTGTAACGGTTCTGACCGTCACGTGCTGTCTCGGCTAATCGGGTGCGCTTGGCACACCTCCTGTATTTAAGAGCCTCCAGCTCCTGAGCTTCTGTCCCTTCTTCTCTTCTCTCTTCAGCTTAGGATCCTCGAATAGATAGTTCCATAGTGTTAATCTCACTACTCGTGATACCTGACGTAGTCGTGCCTTCTTGCGCGGTCTATCAGCTGTGTGTGTTGTCATAGGAAGGAGAGGAAGTAGATGGAGGAGATAGAGTAGAAGCAAGTAGTGCCATTTTCTAATAAAGGCTTAATTTAAATTTTTAAGACCTTTTCGATTTTTTTTCTTATCTATTTTAATTTTATATAGGGAAAGACCTTACGAGGATTTTTATAGTAGTCTCAAAAAGGGATTCCGAAGCTAGCTTACAAAGATACTGCCTTAAATAGTAAGGAAGATGTAATATAGAAGTACTACAATTTTCTAGGAGAGGTTTATCTTACATTTCTAAGACCTTTGTAACACTTTTTCTTATATATTTTTAGTTTATCTAAGAAAAGAGCTTACAAGGATTCTTATAGTAGTCTTAAAAAGGGATTCCGAAGCTAGCTTATAAAGATACTGCCTTAAATAGTAAGGGAGATGTAATGTAGAAGTACTATAATTTTCTAGAAGACGTTTATCTTACATTTCTAAGACCTTTGCGACAAATTTTCTTATATATTTTTAGTTTATCTAAGGGAAGACCTTACAAGGATTCTTATAGTAGTCTTAAAAAGGGATTCCAAAGCTAGCTTATAAAGATACTACCTTAAATAGTAAGAGAGAGAGAGGAGCTCTCTTATTTTCTAAGAGAGGCTTACCTTATATTTTAGAGACCTTTATAATAAATATTCCTATATGTTTTTCTTTTACCTAGGAGAAGTTATTAGAGTTATTTCTATATAAGTCTTAAAAAGAGATTCTAAGGCTAGGTTAGTAAGATATAGCCTTTAAATACTAAATATAACTACATATATAGCTAATAGACTATATAAAAGTATAACTACGTTAGGTATTCTAAGTAGTAAGATTAATACTATAGAACTATCTATATAAAGATTCTAAGCTAAGAAGAGAAGAGAAGAAAGAAGAGAAGCTTAGAAGCTAAAGGCTCTTAAATATAGTAGTAGTAGTTAGAACTGTTATACTACAAGAGCAGTAGAAATAACCTTATATTCTAAGAGAGGTTTAACTTATATTTCTAAGACCTTTATAATAATCTTTCTTCTATATTTTAATTTTACATTTAAAAAGAACCTAAAAGGATTCTTAAAGTAGTCTTTAAAAGTAATTTTAACATAAGCTTAAATAATCGACCGAGGCTAATTAGTAGTAGTTAAAATTTTTAAAGCTCTAGACTAACCTCTAGTAGTTATAAATTTAATAGATAGAGGCTAGTTTTAAATATTAAAAGTTTTAGAGTTATAGAATATAAAGAAGAAAGGAGAGAGAGATTAAATCTAAGTATATAAGTAAAAGAGTAAAATTATATTAGGTTCGTAGAGTATAGTATATTAAAGGATATAGAGAATTAATTAATATATATAGGTAGTCTAGCTAAGTCGATATATAAGGAGTAAATACTAAGAAACAAGTCTACTATACTATAGTAGTATATAGAAGAGGTAATATAGAAGAAGTATTATAGAATAAGAAAATAGAATAAGTAATATAAAAGATGTAATTATGCTAGTAGTTTTATAAGTAATAAATTTAGTAGATTATAGAGTAGATTAATTTAGTAATAGAAGATAGAGAAAGTAGTAGATTAAATCTAGAAAAAGATCTAGATCTTATATAATAAGAGTTATAATTAAAGAAAATTAAATAAAAGAGAAAGTTAGCTAGAAAGATAGTTAAAATAATAGATATAAATAAAAGAAATATAAAGTAAATAAAGAACTTAATAGGATAAGTATAAGGAAGGAGTTAAAGGAGAAAGAAAAAGTAATTTAAGAGTATTAAATAGATATAGTAGATTAGAAGAAATAATATAAAACAGAGTAAAAAGTAAAGATTACAATATATTAGATATAAAATAAAAGCTAAACAGAAAGTTATAAGTAGGAATTATATAGAATAAGAATTATTAAATAAATAAAGTAATAGAAGAAACAAGAATAAGAAACAAAGAGAAGAATTAAGAGAAGAGGAGAGTTAAAGAAAATAAAGTAAAGAAAAAGAGAAGATATTAAATTATATAACTAAGGTACTAAGAATAAAGAAGTAAGTAGAGAAAGAAAAAACATATAAGGAAGAGGTAGTTAAAAGGTTATAAAGAGAAATATATAGAAAGTACAATAGATATAGAGAGAAAGAATATAAAAAGAAATTAAATTATAAAAGGAAAAGAAGAATAAAAATTATAAAGTAGAAGTAACATATAATAGAAGAGAAAAGTATTATAGATAAAAAGAAAAAGATAGAAGTTAATAAAGAAGAAGAGAAAAGAAAGTTATAAAGAGTAAGAGTATATTAATAGTTCTAGATAGGTATTATTAAAAGAGAGTATTAGAGTTATTGTTATAGAATAGAGTAAGAGAAGATATAAGAGAAGAGAAAAGAAAGTTAAGTTGTAGATTAAAGTAAGAGATTTAAATAGATGAAGAGAATAAGAAGTAGATAAGTGGTAAGAATAAGAGGAAGAAAATTTATATAGTTATAAGAGAGAATATAGTAAAGGAGAAGTAAAGAGTAAAGAAGAGAGAGTTTAATAGAGTAAGAAAGAGAGAGGAATAAATATAAGTTATTTTAAAAAGTAATATAAATAAGAAGATAAAAGAATTTTAATTATTAGTAGAATAGGTAGTTAGAAGATATATAAAGAGAAATAGAATTAAATAGAAATAGAAGTTTAAGGAAAGAAGAGAAAAGAAAAAGAGGAAAAGTAAAGTAAGAGATAAGAAATAAAAAGAAGATTAACAAATAAGTAGAGGAATAGAATTATAAGATTAAAGATATTAGAAAGAAGTAGAAGTAGAAGAGAAGTAGAAATTAAGTAGAATAGATAAGAAAAAAGAAGATTTAAATTAAGAGAAGATAAAGATAGAGGAAGAAATAATTAAAATAAGAATAAAAAGCTAGAGATGATTAATAAGTAGAAAGTAATAAATAAGCTTTATAAAATTAAAATAAGAGAGAAAGGTAAAAGAAAGTAGAGTAAAGATTATTAAAAGATAAGAAAAATTATAGAGAATAGAATTAAAAGCTTAGTTAGAGTAGAAAGAGTAATAGAAGAAAGTAGTAAAGAAAAGAAGATTAGAAAGAGTAGTTAAGGAATAAGTTAAGAATTGGGGTGGGGGGAAATATAAGGATTTTTAAATAAGAGTTAGAGAAGTATTATAAGGTTAGAGTTATAGAAGAGTAAAAGAGTTAGAGTTATAGAATATTATAAAAGGTTAGAGGTAAAAAAGTAATTAAAGATTAGAGTTATATAAGTATATTTAGATAAGAGTTATAGAAGTGTTTTAGAGTTAGAGTTATAGAAGAGTATAAAAGGTTAGAGGTAAAAAAGGAATTAAAGATTAGAGGTATATAAGCGCTAGAGATTTATAGTTTTAAAAGAGTAGAAGAGATTTAGTAGTAAAGAATTAAAAGAAAAAAAGAAATAAAAGTAGAGTTAAAGAAGAGAAAAAGAGAAGAGAATAGAGAAAGAGAATAAAGAGAGAAAATAGGATAGATAGTATAAGAGTAGTTAAAAAGAAGGTTAAAAGAAGAGAGTAAAAGAGAAGAAGGTAAAGATTATTAAAGAGAAGATAGCGAAAAGAGATAGTAGAAAGAAGATTTAAGAGAGAAGAAAAGAGAAATTAAAATAAAAAGAGGTAAGAGTAGTTAAAGTAAGATTAGAGAAGAAAGAATATAATTAGTAAGAAGAGAGTAAATAAATAAGTAGGTAAAAGTAAGTTAATAGAAAGAAGTAAAGAGTAGAGGAGAAAGTAAAAAGAAAGAAGAAAGAAAGGAAATAATTAAAAAGATTAGAAGTAAGGAATAAAGGTAAAGAGAAAGAAAGATAGGAAATAGAAGAAAAGAAGAGAATATTATTATAAGAAAGAAGAAGAATTAAAAGAAGTAGATAAAGAAGTTAAGAGAGGGAGATTTAGAGATAAAGAATAGAAGAAAAAGTAGAAAGTAGATAGAGAAAGGTATATAGGAAGGAATAAGAGTTTAAATATAAAATAATAAATAGAGAAAAGGAGAGTTAGATAAGAAAGAGAGTAGAAAGAAAATAAATATTTAAAAGAATAAAAAGAGAGTAAGGAAAAAAAAATAGAAGAAAAAGTATAATTATAGAAGATAAGTAGAAAAGTTACATAGAAAGAGAGAAAGAAAGAGAGAAGGTAATATAATATTAAAGTAAGAGAGTTAGTAGATTAATAATTAATAGAAGTAATAATATAGTAAGTAAATTTATTAGAAAGAAATAAGAAGTAGAAGTTTAGAGTAATATTTTAGAAAGAGTAAGAAATAATTATAAAAGAGAGTAAGAATATAAAAAGAGTATAAGTAGAGATATAAATAGTAGTAAAGAGTAAGGATAGAAGTTAATATATAGAGGTAGAAAAAGAAAGAATAGAGAAAGGTAGTATTTTATAAAGAAAGATTATTAAGTAATTGAATAAATAGAAAGAAAAGAGTAAGGAAAGAAAAGTAGAATAGAGATATAAATATATTAGTAAAGAGAGAAGAGAATAAAAAGTAAATAGATAATAGAAGAGATAAGAGAAATAAAGTAGATATTAAGAAAGAAGGAAAATATATATAAAGTAAAGAAGCTAGATAATAGAGTAAGAGAGAAATAAAAGTAGAAGAAATAAAAATAAAAGATTAAAGAGAGAAGGTATTAAATAAGAGAATAGAGATAAAGATAGAAATAGGTTAGATTAAGTTAGAATTTAGAAGAGATTAAAATAAGAAAGATAAAGGTAGAGAGGTAGAAAAAGAGAAAGAGAGAGAGAGAGAGAGAGAGTAAGTTAAATAATTACGCGCGAAGCGTGTAATTTTAAAGAAGAGAGAAGTAGGAGTAGAGGAGAGTTTAGAGTAGAGTAAGAGAGAGTAAGAGAGAAAGAGAGAGAAAGAGAGAGAGAGAGAAAGAGTAAGAAAGAGTAAGAAAGAGAGAGAAGAGGAGAAAAATAGAGAGTAAGATTTAAAGTAGATATTAAAGTAAAGGGAAGAGATTATATTAAATAGTAATTAGGCGTAAAGTATATAATTAAAATAGAAAAGAGAGGATAAAAAGTAGTATTAGAAGTAGTAGTAGCGTAGTAAGAGTTAGAAGTAGTTAGAAGTAAAGATTAAGAGATAAAAGAGAAAAAAGGAGAAAATAAGTATTTAGAAGAAGAATAAGAAGAGGAGAAAAGAGAAGAAATAGAATTTTAAGAAGAAATTTAGTATAGAAAAAGTAGAAGTAGAAGTATTAAGATAAGAGTTAAATAAGTATTTAAGAGAGTATAGGAGAATAGAAAAGAAGAAATATTAAGATAATAGTAAGATAAGGATAAGAGTTAGAGTTTAAGTTTAGAGTTATATAAGAATAGAAAGAAAGGTAAGTTTAATTTTAAGAGTAAGAGTAAGAAGAGGAAGGTAAGATAAAGAGTAATTATATATAAAGTATAAAATTTAAAAAAAGAGAGAGAGTAGGAGTAGAAGTAGATAAGAGTAAGAATGAGAGTAAGAGTAGAAAGATAAGGTAAATAGTAATTATATATAAAGTATAGAATTTAAAAAAAGAGAGAGAGTAGTAGTAGAAGTAGATAAGAGTAAGAATAAGAGTAAGAGTAAGAATAAGAGTAAGAGTAAGAATAAGAGTAAGAGTAAGAATAAGAGTAAGAGAAAGAGTAAGAATAAGAATAAGAGTAGAGGAGAAAGTAAAAAGGAATAGATAAGAAAGAAAGAATTTAAAGAAGGTAGAAGTAAAGAATAAAGGTAAAGAGAAAGAAAGATATAAATTAGAAAAAAAAAGAGAATATTATTATTAGAAAGAATAAAAATAAAAAGAAGTAAAGAAAGAAGTTAGAATAAAGGGATTTAGTTAGTAAAGAAAGAAATAAATAGAAGTAATAGTAGATAGAGAGAAGATAATATAAGAATAAGATATATTATAAGGAGAAATATAGTTTAAAATAAGAGTTAGAAGATAAAGGAATAAAGAAGAAAAAAGAAGAGATATATAAGAAGGAGAGGAGTAATAAAATAAATATATAAAAGGAAGAAAAGAGAGTAGAGAAAAAGAGAGATTATAGAATATAAGTAGAGAAGTAATAAAGAAGGAGAGTAAGAAAGAAAGAAGGTAATAGAAGAGTAAAGAAAGAAAGTTATTAGATTAATAAGTAAAAGAAGTAAGAATATAGAAAATAAAGAGTAGTAAAGAGTAAGTATAGAAGTAAAGATATAAAGGTAGAAAAAGAAAGAATAGAGGAAGTTAGTATTTTAAAATAGAAGATAATTAAGGAATTAAATAAAGAGGAAAAAAAAGAGTAGAAAAGATAAGAGGAATAGAGGTAAATAGATATAAGTAAAGAAAGAAGAGAATAAAAAGAGAATAAGTAGTAGAGAAGATAAAAGAAATAAATTAGATGTAGAAGAAGAAATATAATAAGTAGGTAGTAAAGAGGTTAGATAATAGAGGAAGAAAGAAGTAGAAGAGAGAGTAATAAAAATAAAAGAAGAAAAGAAGAAGGTAAGAAAGAAGAAGATGAAAAAGAAATAAAAAGAATAGGGTTAAGGTATTAAATAAGAGAAGAGAGGGAGAGAGTTTAAATAAAGTAGAATTAAGAAGAAATTAAAAGAAGAAGAGTAAAGATAAAAAGGTAGATTATAGAGAGAGAGAGTTAGAAAGTATAAGAGAGAGAGTAAGTTTAATAGGAATTGCGCGCGAAGCGCGTAATTTAAAAGAAGAGAGAAGTAGAAGTAGAAGAGAGTTTAGAATAGAGTAAGAGAGAGAGAGTAAGAGAGAGAGAGTAAGAGAGAGAGAGTAAGAGAGAGAGAGTAAGAGAGAGAGAGTAAGAGAGAGAGTAAGAGAGAGAGAGTAAGAGAGAGAGAGTAAGAGAGAGAGAGTAAGAGAGAGAGAGTAAGAGAGAGAGAGAGAGGGAGAGAGTAGTGAGTTAAATAGAAATTGCGCGCGAAGCGCGCAATTTAAAAGAAGAGAGAAGTAGGAGTAGAGGAGAGTTTAGAGTAGAGTAAGAGAGAGAGAGAGAAAGAGAGAGAGAAAGAGAGAGAGAAATAGAGAGTAAGATTTAAAGAAAGTATAGAAGTAAATGTAAGAGAGTATAGTAAAGAGTAATTATATATAAAGTATATAATTAGAAAAAAAAGAGAGTAATGGTAGTAGTAGTAGGAAAGTTTAAGTTAGAAGTAGTTAGAAGAAGAGATTTAAAGAAGAAAGAGAATTTAAAGAAGAAAGGAAGTATAGAAAGAGGTAAGAAAGAAGTATTAAGGTAAGAGTAGAAAAAGAATAAGAGATTATAAAAGAGTAAGTATTAAGATAATAGTAAAGATAGATATAAGAGTTAGAGTTTAAAATAAGATTTATAGAAGTATAAGAGTAGTATAAGTAATAAGGAAGAGTAATTTTAAAAGTAGAGATTAGTATAAAAAGAAAGTAGAGATTAGTATAAATAGAAAGTATAAGAGTAGGTAAAAATATAGAAGTAGAAGAAGTAAAAGAGTAGATAAAAATATAGAAGTAGAAGAAGTAAAAGAGTAGATAAAAATATAGAAGTAGAAGAAAGTAGAAGAGTAAATAAAAATATAAGAGTTAGATTAAGAATAAAGAGTTATATAAGTAGAAGAGAAAGAGTAATTTTAAAAGTATAGATTAGAGTAAATAGAAAGTATAAGAGTAAAAATAAGAATTTAGAGTTATATAAGTATAAGAGTAGTATAAGTATAAGTTAAATAGTAAATAGGTATAAAGAATAAAAAATAAAAAATGATAGAGAGAGCGTAAAAGTAGATAAGAGTGAATAAGAGAAAGAGTAAGAGAGAGAGTAAGAGGAGAGTAAGAGGAGAGTAAGAGGAGAGTAAGAGGAGAGTAAGAGGAGAGTAAGAGGGAGAGAGAAAGTAAGAGAGAGTAGATGAGAGTTTAGAATAGAGTAAGGGAGAGAGTAGGAGAAGAAGAGAGAGAGAGAAGAGAGAGGGAAAGATAGAGAGAGTAGAGAGTGAAGGATTAGGATTAGGATTAGGATTAGGATCAGGATTAGGATCAGGATTAGGATTAGGATTAGGATTAGGATCAGGGTTAGGGTTAGGGTTAGGGGTTAGGGTTAGGGTTAGGGTTAGGGTTAGGG
>LLCD01000129.1:0-27565 GCA_001414355.1 Hymenoscyphus salicellus
ACCGATTGAGCTAGCCGGGCGTTGTGCATCCTCTTGTTGAATGGGAAGTTTGTTGTTATTGAACAATTTAGTCTAATCGAGTGTGGGTGAAAAACCAGGGCTATTTTGCTGGTCCAAGCGTTTTAGGAAGCTAAAGAGTTAAGTGGAACCCACGCACGGGCATCTTTCGTCTTCAGTCAAGAAGATTATCCTCAAAATGGGGGAGAGAAGTTTTTCGTCCCTCAATCTTCTAACTAGCCTTAAGCCACCTGCACGTATTTTTCCCTTCTTTGTTGTGTATCTTCCTCAATGGGGGTTTAAAGCATTTGTTTGTAGCTGCTACACTTAATATTTGGCATAAAAAATCAAAGTTGGTGGGATTGATTTAAGCGAGACGGTTGCTCGCATTTACGCGATTCACCCCTTTCATCACTACATCGGAAATCAGAAACTTTGAAGGTGATGGGAAATTAGAAGGCCAACGTATTTCATTTCTCATAGCTTACTTCGGCTTGAGTGAACTAAGGATTCGAAAGCAACAGATAAATCGACAACAACAAAACAGAGGCAATCCTACAATGTTTGTACGGAGTATGTACAGAACGTGTGGCGAGGTGTTGGGTAAGCGAGGGGGCGGAGGCTGGCTTTCCACTCGGGTGAAAACCCCTTCCTCCAGGTAAACCAGCAATGAGGATTGGTTTATTCAAAAACTCCTCCTTTACGATGACATCCATAGGCGCGGTTGGTGAAAAGAGCTCACCAATGGTTGGATTCCGCTCATTCACACCATGGCGTACTACATTGTCAAGAGCCGTCATGTCGGGGAGAGTGGCATACTTTCAACGTTTTTGAGACGGAGGATGGTGGGTTCTAGCGCGGAAACTTTCCGAGGGAAGACTGACGAGATGAGATGTAACTTTTGTATTTTTTGCTTTTATTTTCTTCGTCTAGTTCTGATAGCAGACTCTCATGCAATCTATCCTACCCTAGGAGTGGAGATTTAGATATTTCTAATACTCATTTACAGCTCACTCTTAATGCTCTTGACCTTATATGCTTCAACCCAAGCCTTAACATCATCTCTATCCCGACCAAGCCAGGCAGCCTTCGCTCTAATAGCATCCGCACTCTGTGCAAGACTCTGGTCAAAGCCCTTGGTGCTACGACCCTCGAAGAATTTCTGTACCCGATCGAGATCAGCTTGGCTGGTGAAGCTCGAGGTACAGATAGAAACAATGGATCCAAGCATCGATAGACCAGCTGGGAATTTCTTCGCCAACGCATCAAAGTTCTCGGTCATCCAGCCGTACAAAGCTTCGATACCCTCTGCGTGGGTTCGGAGGGCACTGATTGGAAGATAAACATCCTGCTCCTTGACCTCTCCGCTGAATGGGAGGGCAATGGTGCGCTTGATGAGTTCTGGGTCCTTGGCGCGACCAAGAGATCGGAGGGCAGTGTTGCGCTCGTCAGCGTTCTTGGACTCGCGGTATGTAGCAAGAATAACTTCGTACTGTGAAAATGTTAGAACTGGTTGGGGATTTTGGACTGCAATAACTTACCTCTTCCTTTCCACCATACTTTAAGGCCATACCAAAGACACTTCCTCTGATGTTTGGATGAATTGCAGACTTATCACCAGCCGCAAACTTTGCAAACATCTCCTTGGCTGCCTTCTTGACAGTTGCGTCACCAGACATACCAGCACTACCAAATAACATTGCCTTGAATTGTTGTTCAATGTGATCATCGGTTTCCTTGAACTCCCAGCCTGCAGCGTGTGCCTTTTCGCTCACAAGATCACGTTGAAATGACTCCAAACCATCTCGGACCTTTGGGTCCTCGAATATCCAAGCACCTTGGACTGAACCAAGCCTGGAAACAATCTCGTTCCACACAACAAACTCTTTCTCGTTGGTAAATCCCTTGAGCAAGTTAAGAACACCTGAGGTCTTTTGGTATCCTGAAGCTGCGAGAGCTCCAGCATCTGCAAGCATACCGGCACGGTCCTCAACGGTCAATAAACCATCTCTGGCTGCCTGACCAAGTTTCTCGAGTCGTTCTGGTGTGTATGAGGTTCTGTAAATACCACTGTGATCGGCATTGAGCTTGAAGAAGTCGGTGTCCTTGACCTTGAAGGTTTCCTCTCGGTTGGACAAGACAAGTTCCTCATCAATACCCTCCTTGGTACGGAGACCCAAGAAGACTGGGTAGAGCACCTTGTCTTCTTCTGGCTTGACATCGGCAGTTCGGAGGAAACGGTTTTGCTTTAAATGGATAGTGTTGTCACCAGAATTTTCGGTGACAGTCACAACAGGGTAACCGACGTGCTTGGTCCAAATATCCATGGTCTTTTCCAAATCTTGACCACTAGCATCACTGAGAGCAGCCCACAAATCGCTGGTTTGAGTGTTACCGTATGCGTGCTTCTTCAAGTATCGGCGAATACCCTCCATAAAGACATCTTCTCCAAGATGCTTTGAAATCATTCGAAGAACACAAGAACCCTTGGAGTAAGAAATGGCGTCGAAAATTTGGTTGACCTCATCAGCTCTCTTGACGGGAACTTCGATAGGATGGCTGCTGCGAAGAGAATCGAGAGATAATGCGCCCTGAAGAGTATCTGTAACATAGCTTTGCCACACCTTCCACTCCGGGTAGAAGATGTTGCAAGAGTACCAAGACATCCAAGTAGCGAATCCCTCGTTGAGCCAAAGACCGTCCCAGAAATCCATAGTGACCAAGTTTCCAAACCATTGATGGGCAAGCTCGTGTTGAACAACCTCAGCAACCCGCTCTTTTGTAGAAGCTCCGCTGGTCTTTTCGTCAAACAGAACGTCCACAACACGGTAGGTAATGAGACCCCAGTTCTCCATAGCTCCGGCGGCGAAATCAGGAATGGCAACCATATCCATCTTTGGGAGAGGGAATGCGCTGTCAAAAGTCTTTTCGTAGAATTCAAGAGTTCGGGCGGCAAGGTCAAGTGAGAAGCGACCATGTTCGATGTTCTGGTTTGGTGGTGCGTAAACTCGGACTGGGACTCGGAATTGCTTGGTCTCGATGTAGTTGAGCTCACCAACGATGAAAGCAACTAGATAGGTAGACATTGGTGGAGACTTGTTGAACTTGACGATTTGCTTTGCGGTTCCGCTGATTTCTGACTGAATTTCGGATTCTGAGGCTACATCCATATTACTCAAACAGGTGAGGTTCTTGTCAGCAATCAAGGTGATGGTAAATTCTGCCTTCAAAGCTGGCTCATCGAAACATGGGAAAGCTCTGCGAGCATCGGTGGCTTCCAATTGAGTAGTAGCAAGGATGGATTCGCTGCCATCGGCATTCTTGTAGGTAGAGCGGTAGAAACCAGCCATCTTATCGTTGAGCTGACCAGTAAACTTGATCTCGAGCTGTGCCTTGGAACCCTTGGTCAGACCCTTTTCGAATGTGATCTTGGTGATTTGGTTTTCTTTATCGTATGCCAGGGTAGGAGACGAGCTGCAAATATTAGCTCAATTCGTGACACAATTGTATTTCCCCAGTGCATGAAGCATGTCCTACCTGATTGTTTCCGTTCCCGAGATGATTTTTGTGCTGTGAATATCAATCTCCACGGTGTTGAGAGAGATGGAGGTTGAGTCTTCTGCCACGTCCAAGTCCACAACGACAGTTCCCTTGTAGGTCAATGTCTTGAAATCGGGTTCCATTGTAATATCATAATGTCTTGGGACAACATTGGCCGGTAGAATCTCTCTTCCCTTGGAGATGTCGGTTGAAGCACTCGCCACATCGCCCTCACCGTGGAGTTTGCACATCTTGTTTCGTCTGTAAGAGCAGTGTCGAATCGAGGAGGTTAAAGGAGAGGTCTTGAGGTTTGAGGAACGAGGTCGACAGAAATCAAGGTGAGGACTATGTTCCCGAGGTTAGCAGATGCAATGTAACAAAGAGTGAGATGGCGGTAGTGTAGTAAATGCGCCTGGAGGGAGCTGGGAGAGCTGGATTGAGGGTCAAGCGCGGAATGGAGATGACTTACCTAGACCGCTGAGACGACGAAACGCTGGTAGTGGGAAATCGCGACAAAGAAGTGGTAAAGGCTCTCTTCTCTATTGACAAAGAAATGAGGCAAGTCGCAGGGCGAATGAAGGTAGAAGAGAAGATGGTGGCATTGAACAATGAGGTGGTGAGAAGGCGCATCGGAGAGAGAGGGAGGAGGGGAACATAGGCCACACGCCAGTAAGGGAACGACACTCGAGGGATAGGGAAGGTGGGGTGGGGGAAAGAATGCAGGGCGTGACGTGAAGCGTCAACGAGAGAAGAGCGTGATGCGATGCTTCAGTCTACAGAACCTCTACCAATGGGCCCTGAAAGTTGGGACCCCAGTCGCTGCAGTTCAGGGCTTGGGCCCACCAATGATCCGAGAGCGGTGAAGGGCTACTTTTATAAAAAAAAATCGCTTCCATTTTTAAACTCTCCTCATACATAAAATACAAAGCAACATCAGTTCTTCCATACACCATCGCGCCCACGATGTGTCTGGCGTTCTCTGGATTTCCATGTTATATTGGGATTCGGGCGTTGCAAGACCAATAACCGCAGGTTTGAGGCGAGCGATAGGTTTCGGCCATTGATTGCAAGTCATAGGAAGTCGGTACATGCTATGATACTCGTGCCTTTGCAGCTTGCGTCTGGTGTTCCTCGAAATGGGTTGGCTGATGGCATTGTGCATCGCAACTCGAAACACCTGTACGCAGCATGACTGGAGATGCTTATCGTCTCCGAATAATGCCCATTCAAGGGATGCTGTAGAACTTTGAGCCCAGCATTTGGGCAGCCACAGCCGAAATGGCTGGGAGAAGAATACCGCTTTGAAGGTATTGTTCTCGCACGAGTTCATTCTTTGACATATCCCACCGCATGCGCCTTGTCACTCCTCGATAACGCCAAATTGTACCTTGAGCCATAGGCTACACCCTCGGCATCCAACATTGACCTCACCATCCTCTGTAGCTTCCTCTAGATCCGTCTCTGCAATGAGAAAACCGCGTTCATCACCGCATCTGCAGCCCCTGTACCAGAGGTTCTCATCATCGTCGACCTCCAAGTCGTCCAAATCTACCGTCTCAACTCCTGTGCGGAACGCTTGTTTTTGTCCTCCCTTTCCACCCTCAGTATTCGAATTCTCGCGTTGTAACTTCAACGCTTTGTCGTACGTCGCTCGGGAGCGAGAATTCGAGAGGATTTGAAATGCTTCGGATATCTGGTCTATCGAGTATATGCGGAGTCCAGTGCTCGAAGGAGTCTTGTTCTGGGTTTGTGATTTATCGGGGTGGTTTTGAAGCAAGGCCCTTCGATAGGCACTCTTCAAAATCTGCGCTGGAATGTGCAATTCATTTCGAATGGCTTCGGGAAGACCAAGAATTTCGTAGTGGGTTGACATGTGAGTCCTCGAGAAGCGTTGCTGCTTGATATTGGGCGAAGGTGGCTGGAAGGGGAATGAAAAATACGTTCATGCCTTGGTGCCTGAAGGCAAGAGACGAGAGCTCTCGTTTACCGAGGTATTTCCGGCGGGGTATTCTCACCTCCTTTTCTCTCACCATGAGGCTCTCAACTTCAACTCTTCTTTCTCTGCTTTGGAACTGGGTAATGGTAGCTAGGACTACATCTTGTCCATTATTGCTCTCACTTCAAACATTTACTCTCAATTCCATGTCCACAATCCATCTCAATGTATCCGAGAGCTTGCTTCGCAGCTACTCCGGAGTCCCGGTCCCTCAATGGAAACTTCCATATGGTAGTGATGGCCAAAACCTAGCTATAACGACAGCTAACAACTTACGAGATGGCTTTTATACTCGATTTCAAGCCATCCCGGCTATTCCATGCCACATTCCTTCTACGATCCGAGGCTAATGTTGACGCTGACGTCTACTCACCATTCAGATTGTTTTTATGTGTCATGACTTCCCTTTCAAGCATGGCCAAACACAGATCCCCTCACCCGTTACACCGTTACTTCACCACGAAACCCCTTGACTCATTGGATGCGATCAGCACGTAATTCTCGTCATCCTGCACTCTCCCAGGAATTAATAAGAATTTACGAGAATTCCTACTACTGGAAGCCCGCATTCTCGTTCCCCACCTACTACAAGGATCCCAGAATATCATTGAATAGCTGGGATATGGTAAATCCATCGATCCTGGTCCTTCTTTGTACCACATGGCTCCGGAGATGCAATTTTCAATTGTCACTAGGTCCAAGGTTGTTGGGTTGGAGCCGTTTGCTTGTAGGTGAATATGAGGTAAGGTTTGGCTGGGTTTCTTTGTTCTTTGCTCTTGCCTTGTACTTTGATATTTCGTTCGCTCTTTCTTTTTAGTGGCGACCAGTGCTCTACGACACTCATCAGGTAGTCCTGGGAACTCCAACTCATCGTAGCCTCGATGAATCGTCCGTCCTTTCATTTCGATATTGACTACTATGTTAATCGCATTGTTCCCCGCTCCAGACTTCATCTCCTTCCCAAGTCCATATCATGGTTTCTTGGGTATCGAGAGGAGCCGCAACAGCAGGTTGGGAATGCCTTGGTCTGGTTTTGGGCTTTTCTAGGTGCTTTTGCGGGAATCTTGGTCGTTGAAGCGGTGTTCCAATCTGATTTACTCGCGGCCCATGGCACACCTGTGATTATTGCTTCTTTCGTAAGCTCCCCAATTCTTCTTTTGAAGTTTCATGCTAAGAAACTCCAAGGGAGCAGCTGCAATTCTCGAATATCAAACCATCGATTCACCTCTAGCACAACCACGAAATGCTATACTCGGTCAAGTCTTTGCAGCCACAATTGGGGTGGGAATTACGAAGCTTTTTCAACTCAGTTCGAATTTTGAGAATCTACGTTGGATTGCTGGGGCTCTTGCTGTTGGGTTGACTTCTGCATTTATGGGACTTACGAAGACTGTTCATCCACCTGCTGGTGCTACGGCTCGTAAGATATTTCATTCATTTTTGTTTGTGTTTCAAACTTCTAGAATTTATTCTGGGAACAACAATCGCATCCACCCCATCTCCTTTCCCCTCCAACACAAATTCCAAACTCAAACATAACTAACATATCCCCAGTCATGGCAGCAACAAGCCCCGAAATAACAACTCTCTCCTGTGAGCTGTTCCCTCCCCGTCCTTTCCAATTTCTCTTTGTTTATCATCCCGAACATCCAGAAATTTCCGAGTCAACATTAATATCCATACTCACCACAAACCCCGAAAATCACTTATCAATCCAACTCACTAAACTAACTCATCCCCAGGGTTCCTCATCCCCATAATCCTCCTAGGAAGTACCCTCTTAATAGCAGTAGCCTGTCTCTTAAACAACATTCAACGCCAATTCCCTGTTTACTGGTGGACACAATTACCACTAACTCCTTCCCTGCCCGATCTTGAAGGATTAAAGGACTTAAGTGGGGGTATGCAAACGAATAGGCAATTCGAAAATCATCGAAAACCATGGATTTCTGTTACGAAAGAGGGGCTTGCTGTTCCAGAATGGGTATTGCTTACGGGCGATGAGAGGATGGTTTTGGAGGGGTTGAGGGGACGGTTGGTGCTTGGTGATGTTGGGGGAAGTGTGAGTTCTGGGTCTGGGTTTGGGAAGGAGGAGAAGGGGGAGAGTGATGTTTAAAGGGGGTTTTTTTCTTTCTTTTTTTTTTGGAACGGAGAGATTTGAGGGGAGAGAGGAATATAAAAGTAGAAGAGTAGATGGTATATGATACATCCTCATCAATACTCCGTCTTGTAGTCTCTCTTTTCATTTTCTACAGAAAGGAGATGTAGGTTCTCGTATTGAACCTGCTTTACCCCTAAGACTAATGCTCAGAACTTATTCTTACTTAAATATCGAGCTCTCATGGCTTCGGATTTCTCAATGTAGAAATTCATCAAGGTACCTCATGTCTCGAAAGAATTTCCCAATGTGTTGTTTGGGAATGGACTAGCATAGAAAGACCTCAGCCATGTCAAAATGTTATGCTAAAAAAGTCTTAAACCGTATGATCGAAACATAACAGCGCTAAGAGTCAGAACCTAGCGATCGGTTAATTGTTATCTTTGTTCAGCTATTTGTAAGTCTCTTTCGAATCACCTGCCTGAAAACAATAACCCCCCCCTCTCTCGGACCTCTCAGGTTGTTATCTTTCAAGACCTTGAATTTTATTTTGTCCAAGCGATGTGTGACAACATAATCATGGCTTTCGCTTCATCGCCCCAGAAGTCCTCTCACTAGGGGTTGCAGGAATTCGAATTCGTGACAGTAGCCCCTGGGCGTTTCTTTGCCACAATTGTCTTAACAGTTCTAAGAGAATAAAGTTAACATGAATATAATTGCATTAGACGTTGATGAATTTTCGAGTTGGTTTGCGAGTAAGCCAACGAGTAAGCCAACAAGTAAACCAGCAAGTAAGCTGCCAAATATTTGAGGCCAAGAAAAACAGGGTTGGGGGCCAAAAGGATTTTGCAGATGAGTTGGTGAGTAACTGATAAGCTGCCAAAAGTTTGGGACCAAAACCAGGTAATGATAAGCTGGTGGTTGTCTGGTAAGCTCGCGGGTAACTATTTTGATTTCAATTTCCATTGAGAAACCTCGTCGCCACAACTCCTCACCGATAACGAATGATGGCATGCGTGTGGCTTATGTATCTGCACTTATTATTAAACAGGAGGTTGGAATGAAACGAAACAAATCACCAAATGTATACGGGGTATTCTTTTGGAAATTGAGGGGGTTGGGAAACTTGGGGGAGAGGATAAGTGTTTTTTGGGGGGGTCAGGGGGGGCTAAAGGTTCGTTGTAGATGAGCTGGTAATTAGCTGGTAAGCTAATAAGTTGGTAAGTAACAGATAAGCAGAGTCATGTTTTGGGGGCAAAAACTATTTTGAGTGTAAGCTAGTAGTTATTTAGTAAGCTGGCAAGTAAGGGTAAGTTACTAGAAGCCTGGGGACGAAATTGTAATAAGAGACTAGCGATTTATTTACGGGTAGGTGAGGGGTTACATATTTGTAGAATCCATAAGTATATTTGAGAGAAGACATCGTTGTTTGAATCACCTTTTGGGTTTATTTCGTCCTCAATGCCCCATATCGCGCAAATTTGACAAATCACAGCAAGAGAAATATGGAGCAGCGAAGTATCTTCATTTAATTCATTCCCCACACCCCATCCCAACCCATCCGTCAATCTTCAGCCTCTACACCACAAGTCCCGGTTCTCCCATAACAGCAAACAGCAAAGAGCAAAGGCTAGCGTATTGTTGCGTGGTTGTATGTGCATGCAGTCTATTGTGCAAATAACTCCTCCCATGAAAGAGACCACCCCATCCCATAAGCTGTGCGAAAAGCAGCAACAGCCAGGAGAAAACAAACAAACATATAATATCCCTGCTCATAACTTGATCTTTGTACATGTCACTTGCTGGCTTAATTCTTCTGCCTAGTCAAGTTTCTTTCTATACATTCATTCTCCTTCCCTTCTCCCCCAATTTCGTGATTCATCCCCAGTTGAATTTGATACTCATCGGAAGTTTCCATTCGCGAATGCATCGGCTGGTAGCTTATCCTGTGTAGTTGTTAGTAATATATTATATGAGGTGGAAGTAGTATGAACTTACCCTATTATTTTGGAAAGCTACAAATGCCCTTTCGATATCCCATCCCGTTTCCGTGAGGCAAAGAACGGCGTAGTTGAGTGTCATTCCAGTTCGCTCAACCAACTGCATCGCCATAACATCCTGTTGGGGATTTCCAGTAATGGAAACTGGTGCATCAACAGGTACGGGTGCTGATGCAGGCACCGATTCAATAGAAATATTCCCGGCAGAGGCCAATGGTGCAAAAGCTCGAAGAGTCATCATATCACTGACGACTCTGATTGCTGGCCCACCGGGTCCTCCGGGTCCCAAAACAAATGTTCGTGAGAAGCTTCGTAGGTGTTGTTCTTGTTTGTCGTTTTGTTCTTCAAATTCTCCATGTACAGTGACTATCAGTCCATCGACTCCACGGGGACTCTGGCCCGTGGGGTCTGCCAAACCTGGCAAGGGATTGCATTCGATGAGATATTTGTTGGCTTGCGTGGAGATATCTGGATGTCGTGTCACAGGTAATGCCGTCCAGACAGTGTTGATTGCTTGGCTTCCCCGATGGAGGCGATTCATTTGTGCGTTGAGGTGGTTGAGTTTTACCAAGTTCCGAGAATATTCGCGGTAAGGCGTCCATGAAGGTATTGCTACCGGGTTTTTCACATCTCGTAGACCTCGTGGTGCTGATTGATTGATTGATATTGAGACCATGGAGTGTGCATCGTAAAAGTTTGTCAATAACGCAGACCGATTGGTATCGTATAGTACGACGAATTGTCGTATGAAGTTTTCCCCAACCTGGGCAACGTCCCGGAAGTCGGGCGCAGCATTTCCAAGGGGAGAGTTTGCAGCTTTAACGGACGCTGCAACCTGTTCCGGTGTTCTGAATTGGACCCCATTGAGAACCTCGAGACGAGGATATTTTTTCAAAACTTCGGCTTGCAGAGAAGGTAATTGTGGTTCGATAGGGTTTCCGGTGAGTATGAGAGTCGTGATGTTTCGTAACCTATTTCCCCAAGCATCCAGCGAGTCCAGTTGAGCGATTCGATTCCGTGAAAGGTCGAGATTTTGAATATCCGGAAAGGTTTGGGCAAGAGCAGCGACATCGGCAACGCTAGTCAGTTCGTTGTCGGCGAGAGTGACACTGACAATGGCTTCCTTTTTTTCGTGTCTGGTCTTGAATAATCCATCACAGACGACCATGAGGGCGGGAAAAACTTTGGAGGTCGTGGTGGTACCATCAAAGACACCCATTTGTATCAAGCCAGCATCCTTTGCGAGAGCAGATAAATCCAGAAGCTTGAGGTCTTGATTATATCTCGCTGCTAGGATACCACGAAACTGATCTTTGGTTTCTTGCGCCTTGGAGGAGACATTGTCCTTTTTCTTGTCGTCCATTACTTCATATGGCTCGATGGTTAGAGGAGCACCAGCGAATACGAAAGTGTCCAACCTCTTTATTCTGTCGATATCCTCCGGGCTGGCGGTGATTATGATCAAGTCACCCTTTTTCAGTGACTAAATTGATGTTAGCAAGGTATAACAACCTTGAGAGCGAATGTGGATCATGGTGCGCTAAAGGCAAATATGTCGAGGAAGCCTCGACCCGTGGACGATTGGCAGGTGGACGGGTCTTTTCAACGTCGACTGTACAAGAACCTCCATGACCCCACGACCGAATCTATAACATACCTTTTTTATCTTTACAACTCTGTTGGAATCGGTGTCCAGGCCGGTTGCTTTTCGCTCCAGAAATGCCAGCAAGCTTTCTACTCCACCGTCCGGATTGGCGGCGGCCTTACTCGAGCTCAAGCCTTTGACTGAAAGTCGAGTTCCATTGGTTGTTATGCGCGATTCCAAGACGTTTGCTTGCGACTGCTTCGAACCCAAGCCTCTGATGATGGCCTGCTGTGCTCTGATCATGCCAGCAGTTCCCCCGCGGGAAGACGGACCCCCATGTGTACGTCCAGCTCCTTGCCCTCTGGTCGATCCGCTTCCTCCAAGTTGACTTCTAGCTGCTCTGCGCTTGTCGGCAGCGGCAGTGGGATCCATCACCAAATCTCCATCTTTGTCGACTCGAGTAGGACCGGCCTTGCGCTTCTGGATCCCGCCTCGGCCACGGACATTTGGGGAGGCATTTCGAGGGCCCCTCGGCGCGGGCGACGCACGTTGGAGCATTGTTTCGAGGTGAGTGTATCGACTATTCGGAGCGGAGTATAGTTCTTTGTGCGAGGCAGGATTTCCGTATTAAGTGTGGTGGAGGAGGGGTCGATGGGGGGATGAAAGTGAAGATAAAGTCGAGTGGTGGAGGAGCCCGAGAGTCGGATGATGTTTACACCTGAAACGAGTGTCGAAAAGGACTTGGGGGAAGAGAATGAAAAATGGAGGTGTTTGTGTCGTGGTTTCTTTGGTGTTTAAGACGGCGCAGAGGTGTTGTTTTTGATCAAAGAAGTCGGACGAGAGAAGGCTGAAATACCTAGCCACACAGGCAGGGGTGACTTCGGAGTTTTTAGAGTCATAAAGTAGTCATGTGATACTATTCTGACGAGAAAAATCTGGCAGCGTGAATGGTCAAGTGGTCAGGGCAACAATTGTGTTTGACAGCCTAGCAATTTGCAAAACTACAGTAACTAGACTAGCTAGGCTGTCCTCAATTAATGACTCAATTCTCAGCTTGTCATGCTGACTTTTGAAATCAAGTGCAAAGTACTGGTTGATCGTAATCGCTGCTTTTCAATTCTAAAGACAAGTACGATACGGTCCCTTGTGGTCAATAAAAGTAACAGTAAATCGTACCGGCCTGCCTAGCCGTTGCTCTAGATCTCTTGGGCATTAAAATGAACTACTCTAGATGCTTGAGAAAATTAGTTTAAACAGAATATTTACTGCCGCCTTTATTGTCTGTCCATCGGAGCTACAGACTCGGCCCGCTCTGTGGGTTAAGGTACTCGTCCCCTGCCACGAGGCCACGAATTTACTGGCAAGCTGTCCTCACCAAAAGCCTTGTCGTGCCAGTATTCGCACGCCTTCTCAACATAACATCGCATTAGAAAAACGGAACATTCCTGTCTTCTTTTTACTTTTGACTTTCTACCTCCAATTGGGCTGGCCAATTCCAACTTTATGTATCTTTGAGATCTCCTGCTCACTTCTTGCCTTTGCGAGGCGTTGCTGTGTCGTGTAACTAGGATTATCACTAGCAAACACTTTTCGAACAATACTTTTTCACATCCCTCACACGATGGCACCGAAATCGAGGTTTACGCGGCTAGATGCCTTTACGAAGACGGTGGATGAGGCCAGAATACGCACTACCTCGGGAGGTATTGTCACGATAGCTTCGTTGCTCATCGTTTTCTGGCTGGCTTGGGGAGAATGGGCAGATTACAGGCGCATCGTCATCCACCCGGAATTGATTGTCGATAAGGGTCGAGGTTGGTTTCCCTGGGCTATGCGAAAAGTAGAAGAATGCGATGGCTAACTCTGCGGCGCTGAATAGGTGAAAAGATGGAAATCCATTTGAACATTACTTTCCCCCGGATACCGTGCGAGCTTTTGACTTTGGATGTGATGGATGTTTCTGGGGAACAACAAGTTGGTGTCATGCACGGTGTTAGTAAGGTTAGACTGCAGCCCCGAGAAGAGGGAGGACATGTTATAGACGTCAAGGCTTTGGACTTGTAAGTTGTTGGCCGAGGCTATCGTGGCTTAGGGACAAATCACTAATTTTGTCGCAGGCACTCCGAGGACGATAAAGCGACCCATCTTGATCCAGAATACTGTGGTGGATGTTATGGTGCAACCCCTCCAGCAAATGCTCAAAAAGCCGGCTGCTGTAACACTTGCGACGAAGTTAGAGAGGCGTATGCCAGTGTATCTTGGGCTTTTGGAAGAGGAGAGAACGTTGAGCAATGCGAGCGCGAACATTACGGAGAGCGATTGGATTCCCAAAGAAAGGAAGGATGCCGAATTGAGGGAGGTCTGCGAGTCAACAAGGTTATCGGCAACTTTCACATTGCCCCAGGACGCAGTTTCAGTAACGGAAACATGCACGTTCACGATCTCAACAACTATTATGATACTCCAGTCGAAGGGGGCCATCATTTCGCCCACGAAATCCACTCTCTTCGATTTGGACCACAACTCCCAGAGGAATTGACCAACAAGAGAAGCACCAAGACCAATTTGTGGACTAACCACCATGTTAACCCACTGGACAACACGGAGCAAGTCACCACTGACCCAAATTACAATTTCATGTACTTTGTCAAGGTTGTGTCGACCTCGTATCTACCATTGGGATGGGACACTTCAAGTTCCTCCTCGCCCAGTGACAATGTCGGACTAGGAGCTTATGGACATCAAAATGACGGAAGTGTCGAGAGTCATCAATACTCAGTCACCAGCCATCGCCGAAGTTTGATGGGTGGAGATGATGCTGCTGAAGGGCACAAGGAGAAGGTCCACGCTCGAGGTGGTATTCCAGGTGTATTCTTCTCATATGTAAGCTTTGCCACTTCTGTCGTCTTTTCACAGCTCTAACAATATGTCTAGGATATCTCACCAATGAAAGTCATTAACCGAGAAGAGAGATCCAAGACCTTTACCGGATTCTTGACTGGACTCTGCGCAATTATTGGAGGTACCTTGACCGTGGCAGCTGCCGTTGACCGTGGACTGTACGAGGGCGGAACTCGATTGAGAAAACTTCAATCTAAAACCATGTGAATAGAATAGGGACCGTGTTGTTTTCTTATATGGGCATGGGCAGGAGTTAAGAGGGATTTTGAATAGGGGATTTAGTTAAACTTGTTACCTTTGAGTACCTACTTACCTACCATTGGTTTCCCGGTTCTTGTGACGGGGGTGAAATTTGATACACCAAAACCTGGTTGGGAAACGGGATTGGAAATGAGGGGCAATATCTGACAGTCCATAAGTTCCTGGTTGTTAGGAAACGGCTTGTGGTGTGGGAAACGGTAGTTGGGAGCTGAGAGAAGGGGGTGGTTTTCAGCTTTTCAGCTGACGACTCCGATTTGTTGGTAATTTGCCTTGTCCAATTTCTGGACCAGTAATGGGCTTTCTTGCGCTTGTTGGTCAGTAAATAAGAGTACGTGAATGCTAAGCTTCTATTGAAGAAGACGCCTATCTCCAGGCTATCTGAAGAAGGCTGCACTTGGGAGGCGAGGACCCCAGATTTTCACTGCCGTGCTTGAGATGGTACTCCGTGAGCTAAGCTGGCTGCGGTTCCATGTGCCGAGGGATGAATTGGTAATGGTTCTTGTACCTTGAGAGCTCCGGTCATTGCTCCGCGCATGCATAATTGATGGTTGAGAATTGGAATTGCTCAACGGGAGAATTGAAGAATTGAAGAATTCAATACTTGCCTTGTTGATTTTTCGAGGTGTGCTCGAGTAATGAGTTAATTGCGGGTATTATGTTGTCGTGGTGAGGAGAAAGTGATTGTTGTCTGCAGGATCGATACCCGTCGAGTGAACCCTTACTAGTCCAGTTCAAGGTTAAGGCTGGTCCAAAAATAAACTGTTACGAAGTACGCGATGCCATTCCGACATTCGCGACATTCGGAAGACGAGATGAAGAATTAGCCGCGATGATGATGTCAACAGGGCAAATAATCGAGGTGTATAGTTCTGTTGTTGTCACTTTTTCCAATACAAATTAGACGTTCTAACTCTTTACATTGGGTTGTTGACATGCATTCTCGCAGGTAATTGAGTGTCTACAAGAAGTTAGCTTCTCCATCTTTGAGCCCTGGTGGGCCCCTATTTTGAGATTTTTGGGTATGCTCCATGGTGCAGCAGGAGAAGCAGCCAATGAGTGGTGATGTATCCATCTCCGCCAAGACGGTCACGAAGGGTCTCACGAAATGAATTTATTTCGAGGCAGCTAATTGCGCTACGAATGTTGGCTAATTGCACCTGGAGCTTGCTCTTCCAAGTTGTTTTCTTTTTTCGTCCGTCGTCGTCTTCGAAGTCATCGTCGCAACTTTCTTCTGGTTCACGAACGTTTCAATTCTCTACACTCCTTCAACACCGTTTTTATTGTGTGCCCCATTACCCCTTGGACGATTTCTCCGGAATCTCGTCACTTTTACCCGCTGTCTGGCCGTCGGTGTCTGCAGGGCCAAAACGCCATCATCGTTCATCGTTCATCGTTTCTGCATCAAGACGCGCAGGAAGAAAAAGAAGGGGAACTTCTGTCACTCCAGCCAAGCCAAGCTCCCCGTCCCATACGAGCCAGAGGAGAGAGGCCCCTGAAAGCATTCTGCTTCTGCTTCTGCATCTGCATCTCCCCCCTCCCTTCTGCTTCTGACCTGATCGGATCCCCCTTTGAACGGTCGCTCTCCCTCTGCCCCCTCGGTCCACCAGTCCACCAGTAACAAGCCAGTCCTCCACCAGATTCAAGCTGTCAGGCGTCGCTCAATGCTCCCTGTACTTGCATCTGGAAGCTCATCACCCTTCCCCATCGTCTTTAGACTTTGAAACAACACGCACGATTCTCTGCATCGACGTTCGCCGTCCCCATCCCATCTACTTGTAGCAGCCAGCTGCCACACCACGCTCCTTAAACCAGGTCTTGCCCTTCAACGCATCCATCTCATCCATCGTCGTATCGCTTGCGATTCCCCGATAGTCGGCCGTCGCCACAACTACGTGTAAAAATAACACACTTGTTCCTTTCACATTGCGCAGCATCTCCATTTTACAACCACGGTCATCCCAAGACCCCTTCTTCAACCGAGAGCTTATTCACGACGATCCTTCGCCTCATCGCCTACTTGTGACCGCCCGACCGCAGCAAGCCCGCCCTTGCGCAGTCTAATCCATTATTCACACGACGACGACGACGACGACGACGAAGACTTACACAGACACCTTCATTTTCGAACTACCCTTCTGCAGCCACAACGTTGAATTCCTGGATCAGCGACCCACGAGCACCCCCTGATTTTGCAAAACACTACTGCCATCATTGGCACTTCGCTTCACCACCACCCCCCATTACCTGACTACAGAGCAGATCTCGGAGCAGGAATATACACACACTGGTTACACCCTGCGCCAACGGCGTCTCCCTACGATGGCCAGCAACCGACCGAATTTCATACGGCCGAACTTCATCGATGTGAGAAGTCAATCCCATGGCCCATTAGGTGGCATGCCATCGCCCAGGAGCCTTCCTTCACCCCGTTTACACATTGCTGGAGATGTGCCACCCGCCCTTTCACCCCTCGATGCATTCGCAGCACAGAGTCGAGCGCTAGCCAAACAATTGGAGGAGAGCATGAATGGAGGAAGACGGATGAGCAGACTACCCCCTCTGGCAATTGAGGACTTAAGCAATGGACGACCCAACTACTTTCGATCAGCATCAGCGGAAGCGAGTGCGAATGGAACTCCTACGGGTAACAACTCGACTTCAGAAACGAACAGCCCCGCCGTACAGACAGAAATTGAGGTTCCTATGGATAGGCCAGTTTCAGTTCACCCTCTCCTCAGTGGTCCTCTACCACCAGAAACCAATGTACCACCTCTTCCTCCAACCCCATCCGCTCGATTCGATATACAGGAGGAGGAACGTAGAGGTAGGAGACCGCCCATTACCCAAGCTCGTTCGGATTTTGGTGCACGTAGAGAGCATTCACCACAGCCCTTCGATCGAGAACCAGATCATTTCAAGCCAGAGATCTCATCAGCTGTAAAGCCCCGACCAAGTGCAGATTCAATTAGAGCGCGCGCGCATGGCGCTAGAAGACCGAATGATATGGCCCTAGGAATAAGCAATTATGATTCGAGAGCGTTGGCTCCCCCACGGTCACCTTTTGGACAACGAAACGCAAGCCCTCGGTCGATGTCCCAGAGTAGCTCAGATGAAGAGACGAGCCGTTCGAATAATTTGGGTCAACCTCGCGTTCTTTCACCTGAAAGGCAACGTTCAGGAAGTACACTATCTACTTCTCCAGTGTCGCCTTCCATGCACAATGCCAGGTCGCCTTCCGTAAGCTCTGAAATGTCCATGGGAGCTGGATTACCACGGCCCGCTTTCAACTTTTCCAGGCCATTGAGTAGGGCGAGTACCAGTGGAGGCCTTCCAATAGAGATCCCCAGAGGACCTTCACGACAAGAATCATCCGACAGCCAACCTTCTTTTGTTCTGGCAGACGATACAGCTCATACCCCAGTTAGCATGCATAGTGATGGATTTTCGGATACAGCGAATGAAACCGGAGCTGCACCCTCTTACGTGTATTCACGTTTCTCTCTGCCAAGAGGTAAAATGCTCCAAAGGAATTCGTTAATTTTCCAGGATAATTTGACCCAGACACAATACTCCTGGGATCTTCCACATACCGGTGGTAGCAACGTTCATCCACACCATGGAAATGCCCCACCTTCACCACCTCATGGACCTCCCTCTCACGTCAGGCCTTCACTCGATCCTGGCAGGCCCTCATACGATCCCTCGCTTGAACCAGGTAGACCCTCACTGGACCCCAGATCAGTATCAAATGAATATGGAAGATCGTCTACTGAGCAGTACACCCCATCTTCGGCCTCAACAGCTACCATCAAAGCTAAATCGCAACATTCTATCACTTCAACAATCGATTGTTCTCCTGAGGAGCACGTGTCTAGAGCTATTGAGTATCATGAAGCAGGTGCCTTGACCAAATCGACGTATCATCTCAGACTGGCAGCTCGTCAGAACCATCCAACTGGAATGCTTCTGTATGCATTGGCTTGTAGACATGGTTGGGGATGCCGGCCGAACCAGAAAGAGGGAGTCGCTTGGCTACGAAAGGCTGCTGATTCCGCCAGTTTGGAAATCGCCGATGACGAGGATTTGATCAAGGGTGGTAAAACCGTGGATGTACTGGAACGGAAGACGAGGAAGGCTCAATTCGCTTTGAGCATTTATGAGCTGGGAGTCAGTCATATGAATGGTTGGGGTATTGAGCAGGACAAGGTCCTTGCTCTGAGATGTTTTGAGATTGCTGGATGTGAGTTTTTTCTGATTTCAATTGCTGAATGAAGACTAATATTGTTTTTAGCTTGGGGAGATGCCGATGCTCTTGCTGAATCAGGATTTTGCTATGCCCAAGGTGTGGGATGCAAGAAAGATCTCAAAAAGAGCGCTCGATTCTATCGACAGGCGGAAGCCAAGGGAATCAGCATGATTGGCAATAGTTGGTAAGTTTCGACGCTGTAATTGAAAACAAAGCATGGAAGCTAACAATTTGTAGGATTTACAAAGCCAAATATAACGAGGAAAACAACCCCATCGATCCACCAGCTGCAGAACCTCGCCTATCTTCAGAAACGCATAAAGAGAAGAAGACCCGGAATCTGTTTGGTAGGATGAAATCGACCACATCTTGATCGCGCGAAAACTCGAAAACTCGAAAAAAGCAACAAATGCATTAATGTTAATTAACGAATTTTCCAGCAAAAAATCACAAGTCCGATTCGGCGTTTCTGTTTTCCGAGGCGAAATACTACCCCGTTTGTTCAATGGCGTTTTACGGGTGTGTTTGCCTACTTTTTTGGGGGTTTGGGGTAATTTACCATTTTGCTGGGAGGGCATTTTTCATCAAACTGGGGAAATTCTTCTTCTTTTTTGGCATTTGTTGTTTGATGGATAAGAGCGAGCCTTTTTCTCGCTTCTTCTTTTGACGTTTTATACCACCACCCTTTGGTCTATTTTTTCTTTTGTTCTTTGGGCTTTTTTACTCTGACTTCGTTCTACCTTGATGTCCTTTTTTTGCTGGCTACCTTCTGTGGATTTACGAGATGGGGTTCCTTCGTTGTACATTTGAAGAAAAATTAAGAGAGCCCCCTCCTCCATATACGACTCTTTTTCTTTTTGTCTTGATGGGGTTAGGGAGGGGGACTGGGATATTTGTGAATAGTAGATGGGGAGTTCTCTCTAGGTTTAGTTAATAGTAGGGATCTTTTTGAAAGTTAAATGCTGGGTTTTTATAAGTGAGTGATTGTGATTGAGATATGGTGGGTGAGATATGGGTAAGGTTTAAGTACTGATAGGTAGGTAGCGAGGGGGTTTTAGGGTGCATTTTAGGATGATTGGATGGTTTTGATTGAGGGAGAAAGGTTTATTCTAAAGATGAGGATTAGCATGCTTGAAATGCGACTTCTCATAATCGTGTTGGTAAATTGCTTTTTCTAAACGCGTCTCACAGGGATAATGAGTGCCTCACAAGGGACAGAAAAGCGGCAGTAATACTTGTATACGTCTACCTAGATCTCGTTTCTCTGATTTTCAATCAAGCCTAGAAAAGTTTAACGGAAATCCTTCAGTCTGTACTCTAAAGTCAGTACAAGCTCTTTGCTGCTTGCTGCCTGCTGCCTTTACTGTCCGCTCGGAGCTTGCGATGGGAAAATCGGTATGTACCCTTGAAACGTGCCTGCTGCTTTTACAAAGTGTATTGATTAAGTTGTCTTGGTGTCAGGTGTCTTCGAGGGTGAAAGCGAGGTAACAACGCGTTCGTGTCGCGGCTCCCCAAACTAAATTTCCCTTCAGCTTCTTCGACTAGATGTCATCATCTGTCTCTGTTGACTCCTCGATCTCACTGTCTCCACCGGATCTTGTACGACATAGCACAACCTAACTTACTCGCGCATCAATTCGTCGTTGGCCTCTTTCTCCCACACGAAATACCCTTCCAATTGGTGCTCCTGAGCCACTGAACTGCAGGAACGAGGGGCGGTTGGTAGCATTTTGGAACCATACGAGCTTGCCCCAACTCTCATCGCTCCTGCCGCGTTGGGCACATCCACCCACTCGACGAGATGGCCATGCCACCACCTCCCGGTAGTATCCATGCTTTGGCACTAGCAAATATACCCCAAGTTGATCTGGAGGGAGGCTTCTTCTTTGTAATGGTCGTACCCCCACGATAAGGTTTTAGAGACATGCTCGCTCGACGAGTACATATGGTATAAAGTCAAAGCTGTGAGTTTCGTCTCCATCGCGACTGCCCTGTCCTGCAATTTGTGTCACACATTGCTGACTGGTAGTAGAAATACACCATCGCAAAACTCAAGGATGAATATCCAAAGAGCAACAAGCAGAAAGTAAACTTGCTTTACCAAGGTGTTCTGTATCCGATCTTATGGAAGTTAATACATTGCACTTCTTTGGTGATCATATCGTTGCTCTCACTGCCCAACTCGACTCTCCACAAAACACACCTAACAATCGAATTTCGCTTGCGCCAATTAAGTCGCAGTCTCCGATGACTTCTAGAGCTGCGAGTGATGGGAAGGTGAAGAGCGAGAATGAAAATACGCCTATCCGTCAAGGTGTCGATTCACCAGTTGCTGCACCTTCAGTGGCAACTTTAGCTTCTCATCAGCGAGTCAAACCAGAACCCGGTATGTCTGTCTTTGATATTGACCCTATTTCTCTGCTTCCCCTTGAGAAGGTACATTATCATAAGCAATTGTACATGAAAACTGGTTTCCATACCCCCAATCAACGGACCTGCCACTCCTCAACGAGGAAGCAACCTCTCGGATGTTCCACGCTACACAACCCAAAAGGAACGAAGCCAAGAGGAAATGGATATCGACGACCCTCTCCCCGAACTGGCTCACGGCCAAATTGCCAACCGTCTTCACGAGATTATCGAGAAAGCAGCTCCAGATGCTCTCGAGGCAGAGACCAGAAGCAGCAAGAAGCTGGTTGACGACTTGTCGAGACCTTTCGAGGAGAGCCCCCCTTCCCAGGATTCGACACGTTGGGTTACACAGTTAAACACTTTGAAGAACCACAACGTCAATACCCCGACTATCATTGGTGTTGTGGGAAATACCGGTGCCGGAAAATCGAGTGTTATCAACGCTATTCTTGATGAGAGATTGGTTCCTACCAATTGTATGAGAGCTTGCACTGCTGTTGTGACTGAAATGTCATTTAACAATTCCGAGAACGAAAGAGAGAAGTACCGCGCCGAAATCGAGTTCATCAAACCCGAGGATTGGAAGAAGGACCTTGAACTTTCTTTAGCCGAACTCAAAAACGACAGTGGAGGACTTTCGAGTGACTATACAACTCCTGATTCCGAAGCTGGGATTGCGTGCGCCAAGATCAAAGCTGTGTATCCTCACAAGACTAGGGAGATGTTGGCTGCTTGTACCGTTGAAGAATTGATGAATGAAAACGCGGTCAAAGAGTTCTTAGTACGACTATTCAAGTCGCGAGACCTAAGCGCGAGGATTTCTATCGAGAAGTCCAATCATATGTTGACAGCAAGGAGAAGTCTGGCGATAAGAAGAAAAAGAAGGCCCCTGGAGAAGAGAGCGAGCCGAAGAAGATGGAGTTTTGGCCCATGATCAAAGTTGTCAGAATTTATACCGAGGCGGATGCACTATCGACCGGAGCAATCCTTGTTGACCTTCCAGGTGTGCACGATTCTAACGACGCGAGAGCTGCTCTCGCCGCGGGATATTTGAAGAAATGCACTGGATTCTGGGCTATCGCGCCAATTGGTAGAGCAGTTGACGACAAAGCAGCAAAGAATCTTCTTGGCAAGTCATTCAAGCGACAGCTCAAGTATGATGGAATCTATTCTCGCGTTACCTTTACCTTCTCCAAGACTGACGCCATTTCCATCATGGAAGCCACCGACAGTTTGGGCCTTGAGGATCAGATGGCCGAAGATTGGGCAAAAATGGACATTATTGAGAACAAGAAAGACGCTTTGAACAAGACCGTTAAGGATACGTAAGAGTCCAGAGCTGTCTATCTCGAGGTCATGAACGATACGGATGACCAAATCGAGATTTGGGAGGTATGAAACCCACATTATCGCGAGTCGAAGAAGCGAAAGAGATCTTTAGCACCCGAAAAGTCAAACAAGAAGGCCAAGAAATCCTCGTCCAAGTCTAAGGCACAGGATGATAGTGATGATGATGGCTTCATTGACGATGTATTGTTTAGTGAGCGCTGATTGCCATGTTGACAAGACCTAGGTTGGTAATCTCCATGTCTTTTGATTTGAGGAAGAAGCGAGATTGAGTCTCCGAATTCGCATCAGATTTTACACTGAAGTTTTGATGCTTGGGGGACGTGTGGTGTACATAAGTCGAGTAAGTGAGAAGGAGAAGGTTGAAATTGAAGGGTTTGGTTGGATTGAATCCGCTCTAGGCTAAGTTGTGAGTATGCTTGTTCACTGGCTTCACGTCGTTTTGAATTTTGGCGGCAAGTAATGTAACTTTTGTTTCACCGGGGCAGCACCTGCCTTGAGCTGCATCCATTTTGGGGGGTTGACCTCGAGGATTTTCGTCGCGGCGAATTGGGTTGCGAGTTGAGAAGGGGCGACCTGGAATAGTCAAGGCCTGCGAAGTCGAGCTTGCGCGGCGAGGACCAGAGGTCGTGTCAACCGTCATGGTCGTTCCTTCCTCAACAGGCCTCGACAATTATCTCCTTGCCTCTCTTGCCCTCACTTTCCCCGCTCGGTTGGTTGGCCCCGACTCAACCTTCCTCAAAGGGTCGATGAGCCAAGGTAGAGAGGGAAGGAGCGCCCTCAAGGGTAAGCACCAAGGGTGGCTGACCCATTCCCTCCAAACCAAAAACGGGTTAGCTCAGAGTATAACCCCCCTCGATTCCTTTTCCCAAAAAAATCGGTCAACGCTGGACAGTTTACTCGTAGGCTAGATAGAGTTTCTTGGTACTCTATGGTTTTCAGCGTGCCTATATTAAGGCGTGATAATCTATCCATTGCCCTCGTCATTGTCCTATCTGACTGGCTTTGATGTTGATGGCAGTTCACTTCGCGTTCTACAAACCCCTATACCGCCAGCCCATTCGTATAATCCTTACTTGGATCGCGTAATACATGTTCAGTCTACGCTCACAACCCCATAGAATTCTGGAGTACGACCGAAAAGAGATTTGGTATACATGCGCCTGTATTAATGACCCCTTACTTGCACTCAAAACTACTACTTTCCGTCACACTACCACTTCCCTTATAAAGTTGCTTCTTCGGGTATGAACAAAGAGGTCTAAGAAAAGTACTGCCACTTGAATCGGGAATACTCTGTGCCTCCAACGTTTCAGGTACCTCGCCTTGCTCAACCCATTTAACCAGTGCATCAAAAGTGCCACCCGGAAATGCTCCAGATCCTCCAAAACAATGCTCTACCCCCGGTGCCAGGAACAATCGATAGTAATCATGGGCTTCGGGGTCTATCGCAGATACATCATCATAGTACTTTTTGGTGCCTTCGGACGAGATAACTTGATCGGCCTGTTCTCATCAGCAAGGTTGGACAATCACGAAGGGGAAGAAGTGGAATAAACATACCAAGCCATGAAAAGTGATCATCTTCCCACCACTATCTCTGAACTCTCTCAAATCAGCATCATTAGTCGCCACAAATGAAGCATACTGCTGAACTGAAGAACGAGCAAAGTGGTCAAAATCCTTTCTAGTCATGTGGCTTAGATCGGCATCCGGGTCCTTCAACACAAATAATCTGATCCAATCTGCTGTAGGAATCCAAGGATCCGCAACACAAGTGCTATCCGAAGAACCGTTCCTCTTTGAGATTGATATAAAAGTTCTTAAACTAGCATCCTTATTCAAGCCAAACCAGAGAGAAGAATTATCTGCTCGCTTCGCACCCTCCCAAACTTCTTGTGCTACTTCCGCTGCAGCGGTTGAGATTTTGACATTTGTTCCAGTATTTGAGCAATTTATTGTTTCTCCAACTAGAGTTTTTGGGTCGAAGTTGCATCTTGTCGAATCTGTGATAACTCCATCCACCACACCATCAAGTCCGTCACATGCAGATATCGCAGCTGCTGTGATGGCATCATATTCGCAATGAAAAGCACAGTAGTTGTTGAGTTTCATGAACAATGTGGCCCAGTAACCAGCAACAAGAACTTTACTCCAATTTATGGCCGGAGCTGAAGCTGCGATACCATCAAATAGAGTCGAATAGCGTTGGGCTAACATGAGTCCTTGTCTGCCACCCTGCGAACAGCCATTCCAGTAAGAGTATTTCGGGGGAGTCCCGTAAAAGTCCTTGATAATATTTTTCCCAATGACGGCAGAAGAATATTGGGAGATCGATCCAAGGTTATTGAGAAGATACAAGTTCACATTCCCGGGGCTGAGGAGGGCCCAATTTATAGGATCGCCGTCTACACCAGCGTCCGAGGACACAGCTGCGTAGCCTTGGTTGATAGCTCCGGCCATATCCGAGAAAGAACCCTCAAATAAACCAGCAGCAAATCCACCACCACCTATACTTTGCATCTTTCCATTCCATTACAGATGAAGGAAGCCAAACTTGGACGTTGACGTGATCATTCTCTTCTGGATGAGTGTATGATATTGTGACGTTGCAGAAGGAAGCATTCTTAACGTCTGCTATTCCGTGGTTGGTGTAAAATCCTATATAGGAGTAGTTGGATATAGGAGTTGCTTGTATTGAGAGGAAGGAGGCTCCGTATAGAGAGTGATTGTGGAAAGTCGATGCTGTGCATGGGGCATAATTGGCGGGTGTGGAAAGACTCATGATTGCTTGGGGTTCCGAACGATACATAGAATTATAAGATGACATGTTGGTCTTACTTATACTTCCAATTGTACTCGAATATAACGATGTTGATTGAACCAAAGTCGAAAGTTAAAAGTCGAAATTGGCATCGGCCGAAAGAGACTGCTTGTAAACCAAGTTGATAGGTGGTAACTATCGAGAAGTATGACAACAATTGCCCGATACTGATTATATGGAGAGGATTGTTCTTCTGACGCCTGCTGACACTTTCTGACACTTTCTGATGCCTGCTGACATCATCTGGCATTGTTTTGGCGTCCTGGGTCGTAACCTGGTCCAATGAAATGAAAGAGCATATTAATCGTGGTAAACAAATGAAATTAGAGGGTAAGAGAGTAAAATAAGACCAGAATTCCATTTCGTGGGATCCCAAAGTATAGTAAAAATGATTGAACGGCGGACGTAAAAACGGAAGATCGTGAGTCGATTTCCTTACGGAGGAACTCGTCTCTGCCAGAACAGCTGTGCCTCTTCAACTTGAAGTAAAAACTATAAAACAGGTCAAAATCTTCTAGTTGGAATATCAATGGGCAGATGTTTCCATTCGGCATACAGTGTAAACAAAATGGAAACACCGAACCATTAATGCCCATGGATTTTCAGGCTATACGGAACGGATATAGGTCAATTACGCCACGGTGATTATTCTCTAATTATTAAGAGGTTATGGCTAATTTTCATCTACTAATTCTCTATACGCTTTTATAGCTTCATGACTCTCTATTGCTAACTCACCTAACTCACTACAATTCCATTCCCGACTCTCTAAGCTTATATTCGCAACTCTCTAGATTTCTCCTCCCTAAGTCTCCTATGCCCTTCCCTAGCTCTCCAGGCTCCCTTCTAGACTATATAGATTTAATAGAAGATAAAGAAGGAGAGGAGGAAAAAGAAGAAGTGTCGCGATTATAGAAAGTAGGAAATTACATAGGGCCTTTACTGTGATGGGCTTCAATAATCTACTAAATCAATAGAGTTATGGCCAAATGCTGTTTATATTCTACACGAGGAAGAAAGGAGGAAGATTCAAAGATCAGAAGAACGGATGCTTATATACAGGATTCGAGTAGCATGGACACATGGTGTGTCTGCACGTGATTCCTCTGCTGAGCTCTGAAGGCGCAGCCTGTATCATTTACACCTCGTTTAGCAGGTGCCTTTCCTAATACATAGTAGAGCACGAGAGGAAAGTGCTAGAAACTTTACACAAAATGACTAAAGAGGTATAGTAATCACAAGACCCCAGCCCCTTTTTCGCTCTACCTCCTTCTACTCTTTTTTCATCGTTCTTCTCGTCGCAATGAGCTAGAGCGACCCGAGTCTTTGGATTTTGTTATACAAAACTCTAAGTACTAACTGTGGCGACACGCACAGCTTATGGACCGCGTAAGATGCACGACTACGCCAGGTGTAAGTTAGGCATTGTGGAACTGTCTATTCGAGGATTCTAAGCAGAGGGGAGAAGAGAAGAGAGCAGAGCCCGAGAGCCAGAGGCTCTTAAATACAGGAGGTGGTCTTGGACCATGTCATTAGCCGAGTCTCAGCCAGGGGCTGATCTGAGGCGTGGTGGCGGTCAGAACCGTCACACTAATTATTTGCTACTTGAAGAGGTAGGACCTTTAGATACAGGACGTCGAAAATTCAGGAAGTCATGAAGTCTTTAGTTAGTACGGAAATTCGAGAGCTTGACAAATAATTAATGATTAGATAATAATCACCGTGGCGTAATGGGGTTCCGCAGGGGTAGAGTCACGGCCATCGTTCTATTAAAATTTGAATAAAGACTTCTCTAATGAAAACTTGAGAAAGTCTTCATGTAAATGATGATAAATGAGAAAGGCGTGAAGGAAAATTTTTTTCCCTCATCCTTTCATTCATTTTGCACATATTTTTGTGCATAGAGAGAATGATAAAAAGAACTTGGATAATAGACCAAGGAGACAAAATAGAGGTGATGTGAACCAAATACTTTCCGTATATATTCACATACTTGATATGGTTCTAGTCTAACTCCGATCTATGAAAAAAATCTTTCATTCTGTACGCAGTAGGCCAATCTTAATATGGAGGACAGGGCGTGAAACGCGAGGGCGTACCACAACACAATATTTTTCTTTTGTCATTATCAGAAGCTCTGCTTCCAACAACCCAAAAACTGTATTCACCATAACCCCCTTCTCACACATATATTTAGTACAGCTTCAATTATCTAGTGGAGTATAGCCCAGGCACACACTTCGTTCAGCGCAGAGCAGTGCATCGTATGAAACAACAGTATAGTAGACAGACACGGGAACTTACGTGCTGGAACAACGCATACAGCTAGAAGATTGGAGATGGAATTGTCAACCTGTG
>LLCD01000130.1:0-27527 GCA_001414355.1 Hymenoscyphus salicellus
GGTGGTCATGACCAGGTTCATATTGGAAACGTAGCTGATCTGGATGACGATGATGGAGGACACCATTTGCATCGTGGGTTAAAGGCCAGGCAGATTACTATGATTGCCATCGGTGGAGCTATCGGTACCGGATTGATTATTGGAACGTAAGTAATCATCAATCACCTTCTAAGACTTTGTCGCGCAAACTTGGAAGTAGGCCCGAGAAAGAAGCTGACCAGTCACACAGTGGAAAGTCCTTGGCTCAAGCAGGTCCTGCTCCGTTGGTAATTGGATATGCTCTCGTCGGCTTTTTGTGCTTTTTGGTCATGGCGGCGTTGGGAGAGGTATGTTCAACTTTCTACACTCGATTTGTATCCGAATGCTTGCGTGGGAAAATAAATTGCTGACACCCGGGGAATAGATGGCTTGCTGGCTTCCTATGGCTTCCGGATTCACTGGTTACGCTACTAGATTCGTGGACCCGGCACTAGGATTTTGTTTGGGCTGGAATTACTGGTTCAAGGTATGTCCGACTGAATACATGGTGGCGTTTGCTTGATTTACCCCTCAAATCGCCAGCTTATGCGAGATAAAAAACGACTAACAAGTGATGTAGTACATTATCGTTACCCCGAACAATCTTACTGCTGCCTCGCTCGTCATCCAATACTGGGTAAAGAGAGAAAAACTCAACCCTGGAGTTTTCATTGCCGTTTTCTTGGTCGTCATTGTGGCCATCAACTACTTTGGTGTGAAATTCTTTGGAGAGTTTGAATTCTATCTTTCCAGTATTAAAGTCGTCGTCATTGTTGCTTTGATTCTCTTGAGTTTGATCCTTGCATGTGGAGGTGGTCCAAAGGGAGATGCCACTGGTTTCACATACTGGGGGAATCCGGGAGCTTTTAATGTTTACATTCTCAGTAAGTAATTCCCTACTATTCGGTGTATTATATCCAAACACTAACAAATAACAGAGGGTTCTGCTGGTAGATTCTTGGCAGTCTGGTCTACCTTCACCACCGCTGTATTTGCTTACTTGGGAACCGAATTGGTTGGTGTTACCGTTGGAGAAGCCGCAAACCCAAGAAAGGTCATTCCACGCGCCATCAAGCTTACCTTCTACCGAATCCTCCTCTTCTACGTCGTCTTGGTTTTCCTCCTCGGCATGCTCGTCCCATACAACTCCCCAGATTTGAAGGAGGCCAACAAGAGCTCTAACTCCGCTACCGCCTCCCCATTCGTCGTCGCCATCAAGCTTTCCGGTATCAAGGCATTGCCAGGTATCTTGAACGCCTGTATCTTGATCTTCGTTTTCTCCGCTGCAAACTCCGATCTCTACATCGCTTCCCGAACTCTCTACGGTCTTGCCCACGAGAAGAAGGCTCCAAAGATCTTTACCTACACTGATAAGCGTGGTGTCCCAGTTGCCGCTCTCGGTCTCTCAACAGCCTTCTGCTTTCTTGCCTTCTTGGGTGTCAACACCGAATCTTACACCGTCTTCGGATACTTCGTCAACCTCGTCACCATGTTCGGTCTCCTCACCTGGATCTCCCTTCTCATCTCCCACATCTACTTTGTCAACGCCCGTCGCGCTCAAGGAATCCCAGACTCGGCACTCGCCTACGTTGCACCACTCGGAGTCTACGGATCATATGGTGCTCTCGTCTTCTCTTGCCTCATCGCTTTCTTCAAGGGATTCCCAATCTTTTGCTACAAGCTTACCGCTACCAAGGGAACGGTCCCAGTCTTCGATTGGAGAACTTTCATTACCACGTACCTTGGTATCCCATTGTACATTGCTATGATCTTGGGATACAAGTTCTACATGAAGACCGAGATGGTCCGACCAGAAACCGCAGATCTTTACAGCGGAAAGGCGAGAATTGATGCTGAAGAGGCTGAGTACATAGCGCAAGAGGCTGCGAGAAACGGTGGACCAGAGACCAAGAGGCAGAAGCTTTACAGACTTACCCTTGGATGGTTGTTCTAGATGGTATATTTCATATTTGGGAATGGATGGATGGGAAATGTTTACTGTATATATGATTCGATGATGGCGTGTGGAGTGGACTCATATTTTTACTGTTGGGGTAAAATAGAATAGGTCGGGTGGGTTGGATACTTTTCATTCTCGGAATGGAAGAATAATGATAAAGCATATTACTTCAACCTTCTATTATTGATGAACAGGTGAAACTTGTTAACGTGCGTTCACAATACCTAAGTTCAGCAGATTGGCCCATGAGGTAGATATTGAGCCACCGGACAGACAATTTGTACCCGGTCACATGAGCGGATCTCTTGCCATGTTCCTGGGGAAATTTTGGACTCGGTTCACTTGGTGGAAGCAGCGATGGAGCCACCCTCAAAATCATCAACTTCTCCTGAGGTCAAGGTCCTCCATTTCATTTCTTACTCTGCTTTGAGTGTAGCGCCGAGTGAGGCCAGAGGAAGGAGCGATGCGTCATGGTGAAGGCGAGGGGCCTTTCCTCCTCTCTCGACCACCTGCGAGCGACCAAGCCGAGAGGTCGAGGTCGCTCCTTCCCTCTTCAACTCTTGACAAACGAAACGACTTAACATCGCGCTACGAGAGAATGTAAGGCACGACGACACCGTCGACTGGTCTGAGCTCTCGAGTATAACCCCCCCCTCCCCCCCGGCCCTCGGATTCCCTTCCATGTACACAATTCCTTGTTGTCGAAAAACAATCGCGGGGGTGGCACGGGTTGGGCTATTCTACACGAGGTTCTTTGGTCTTAGATTCTCGACCTTGACCTCGACCTCGACTAACCTTGACCTCGACTAACCTTGACCTCGACTAACCTTGACCTCGACTAACCTTGACCTCGACTAACCTTGACCTCGACTAACCTTGACTTCGACTAACCTTGACCTCGACTAACCTCTCTGACTCTGACTTTACTCTCGTCCTCCTCAACTCTTCACGGGGGTATGGGATTCAGTCGCTGGGTTCTGTATGATTGCTTGGTTGTAGTGGCTCAGTGTGAAGGCATCACACCAGATCATTTCATCCCACAAAAATTCCTTTCAAATAACAAAAACACCAGTTCTCTACCGCCACCCTAACACCTACTTCTGCGTCTCCCCCTGAAGTTCAAAAGTCCCCTTTCCCCCACGATTCAAATTCCTCGCATCAACCTCACTCACAATCCCACTATTCGATTCCACCCAAGTAAAATCCCCCGTTGACATTGTATTTCTCGTTGGCTGTGGATGGACATATAACGGGGTGGCTACGACTTGTGGTCCCTTTTCATCTTTCGGCGTTGTTCCTGTCTCTGGGGCTGCAGCTGCGAGACGACGTATCTCTGCTCCTCTTTTCCTGTAGCGTTGTATGAAGAAGAACAGGAGGGCCAGGAGGAGGATACTACCTATTCCTACGCCTATCCCTATGCCTATTGATGCGCCGGTTGAGAGACCTTTTTCCGTGTTGTTTGAGGGGGTGTTCTGTGAAGTTGTCGTTGACGATGAGGACGAGGAGGAGGAGGATGGGGAATTTGCGACCGCTGTTGAAGTCTGCGGGTTCAAGTAAGCCTAAATTCTCCCCATAGCTTGTGGGAAGGAGGGAAATTCAACTTACAGCGCTGATGCCAGAACTACTTGCCCGTACCATATTACATATATCCGTCGATATACTACTCACAGCTTCTCAAATCAGTCCCTGCTCCCACTTTATCTCTCTGTTGACTTACTTGCAATATCCGCTGCACTACAAGCACTAGCCAAACATGATTTCGCATTCTCCCGTATCTTCGAGGACGCAATTCCACATTGACAAGCGTAATCCGTGCTTGAGCATCCACCTACTGCTACTGCTGTCGCGAGGCAGATTATGGAACAGCTTGGTAGACGCGCGACTTCTTGGGAGATGCTTTGAGGGGTTACTTGAGGTGCGAAGAAGAGGGTTGTGAGGAGGAGGAGGAGGTAGTTTTTGTACATGTTTTGAACTGGAGAATAAATCCCTCCTAGTAGAACTGAGAATATTGCAAGATGATGTGGCCAAGAAAGAAAGAGGTCGAAAGAAGCTTTTCTTGTTCTCAATTCCCTAGCCGCTTATGTATACTCCGCTTGGAAATGCGAGGCTTTTGTGGTTCAGCATGAATTATTGGAAGTTCTGAAATTGGAAATGCGCATTTTATTGGGGCGTTTGGCTTTGGGATATTATTGGTGGGGGTTCAAGCCTCAAGGTCGTTTTTGATGTTAAGCTGAAGAGGGTTGGATGGGGCTGGACAAGCCACACGCGGGATGTGGTTTGTGTAACTGCCACTCTGTAGGCACTCTCAGAGATGGTTTCTTCGATAGCTCTTAAAAGGTTCGTACCTAAAAATCGTTCAATTGACAACTTACCCGTAACCTAGTTTTTTGGCCCCCAAACTTGATGATTGGCTTACCCGATGAGCGATTGGTTATTGGTCAATCATTAGCTAAACCGAAGCACCAAGATTGGGGACCAAAAAGCGATTTTGCGACTGGGTTTTTTGGAACATTGATTTTCAAGAGAATGTGGAAATTGTGGAATGTCCTGTACAAACTTGTTCCTCATTGTTAAGGGTTTCTTCTGCAGTTTATAAGGCCGAGTCATTATTTTTTGTATACTTGCTCAATCAACAAATTTATACGAGAAAGTCAAGGCAATTGAAATAAAACATTAGACTTATGAGGTGAGTAAAAGGTATTTGTTATTCACTCCTTGTACCCATCTGGTGTTACACGTTCTAATAAATTAAATTTTCTAAAAGTTGTAGAAGAACAAAATGAGATGTATATTCTTAGGTCACCGCACCTTTTTATTCGAATGTAGCCGACAATCTAGATTCACGCATTTCGGACCGGGAATGTAACCAGTTTGATTCAGCTCAATGTAGGTTGTAAAGTACAAATGTTGTCAAATAAATACTATATGAGTGTACTATATGAGTGGGTCTCTAAACATCCTAAGACTATTTCAAAAACTCTTCAGGGGCTGGCCCTAGGCAGAGATGCATGAGTTAAACATGAATTCTGGAAGCTGCAATGATTGAAGTCGTTTCATACCAAGAGAATTTCTGGAGCTTGGAGTAAAGTGTTGACAAATCTCCTGACGCTTCCCCTCCTCCTCCTTTTAGCGAATACACAATCAGACACCTTGATTAGACCTGAAATTGTCACTTTCTAGAGATTAGTGGACTTCTGAAATGTGTTCTCGTAGTGGGAATGTTTTAACTTCCTCCTTGCCTGTGCTTGTCGTACGTGTAGAAGACTACCTATATGGCATTTTTGCTTATGATGTTCGGTGAGGGATACTTGGAAACTCTGGTTTATTGGTACTATGGATTCCGGATCAAAAGTTTGGGATTGCGGTTGAGTTCCCTTCCAAAAATTTGAATGTGAAGCTCTCGTTGTCGAATCTGCGTGCTTCAAACGGCGCATCTTACCCACCTCATATGAGACGACATTCAAATAAACATCATCAGCGATGTGATTCAAGCTTTTCAGCTTGTACGACAAACCATTAACCCCACCAGTAAGCACACGCCAAGAATGTGAATCTTACCCGAGATTCAAGAGAACCCCAACTTACGTATACACCAACACAACAAGCACACCACCGAAAAGATCCAAGATATCAGAACAAAAACATGACAACACCATCACCAACCCTCCGTCTCGCAACTGAAGAAGATATACCCTCCCTAATCCCTCTCGTCCTGACATCCTTCCACTCCTTCCCCCTCTTCGACTACCTCTGCTCACCACTAAACACAAACCCAAATTTCTTCCGAGATACCATTTATCACTGGACTGCTAGGTTTTTAATTGGTATCTTAGATCCGGTGACGGAGATTATCGTTGCTGAGCTTCCAGCTGGGAGTTTAAAAGAAGTTGGTGATGAGGAAAACGAAGTGATGAGAAAGGGAAGAGAGAGGCATTGAATTGGTTGGAGAGGAATGGAATGGATATGAAAAGAGGGGAAGCCGAGATGGTTATCGTCGGGTATGCGATTTGGGAGGTCAGGATGGGGAGTCTGGAGGGTGCAAATTTGATGTTGGGGATTGGGGATGCGAGTGTGGATGTAGTTGAGAGGTGTGAGTTTTGATTTCTGTTGATGTTTTTACTAAGTGGGAAGTTTGATTGACAAAATCCCAGGGCAAGCAATCATCCAGGAAGTCAACACACACACCTCACACCCTCCCCCTCAAGACCAGAATGAAGTCCGCATGGAGGTCTTCCCAGAACCCGAAGCGATTCTCAAGAAACAGTACCTCCTCCTTCCTCTCTTCCCCCCTTTCTTCGCATCTCACTTACCAAATAAATTCTACACCCTCCCCAATCCAACCCTCTATCTCGACGGTCTCTGTGTAGATTTTCGGTATCAGCGACGAGGAATCGGAAAAGAGCTTCTAGAAACTGGCCTCAACCTTGCCAGGGCAAAAGGTTTGGATATTTGGACGGAAGCTAGTCCCATGGGTTTGGGATTATATTTGAAAATGGGGTTCCAACAAGTTGGTGAGTTTTGTGGTTAAAGATCCAGAGGGAGGGGAAGGTATCAAGATGCCTGTTTTGAAGTTTGAAGTTGGTGTTTAGAGTAATTGGTTGGTGGGTTTGGCGCAAGAGAGTTTTGGTTTAAAGTGGTGGACGAAGAGGCTCATTGTGAGTTTAGTGGAAGAAGCAAGCACCAAAGTAAAGTAAGATGATTTGTTGTTTGAATTTTTGTATCTTGATTCATAAATATAGTAACATAATATACAATCTACCCTCTACCCGTACTACCATCTATCCCTCTTCTCCCCCAATACCAATCTATATCTATATCCATGCTCGCTCCTCAAAACGCCACAAAAATGCTAACAAATGGGGTACTAGTAAAATACAAACAGAAAGAAAACACAAAGAAAAGGAGTCATGAAGCTGCACTCTACACCAGTAATGTATATCAGCACTCTAAGCCCTCGCCCCAGAAGAGACAGCCGGACCAGTATGCACCGGTACATTCTCACTATGAAGAACCCCCTCTCTACCAGCCTCATTCTCCTTCCTCATATTCCTGCCTCTGCCCGTGAGATGCATTGAATCAGTATTAATCATATCCTTCAAGTTCACCCTGGTTTCCTCATCGAACTCAAACTTGGCGCTCTTCCTTGGGGACACATGCATAAGATACATGGCATCAACCTCTTCCAACGTCCTCCCACTAGATTCAACAAGGAAGAAGTAAACCACAAAGAAAGCCGCAAGATTGCAGCCCGCGAAGACATAGCCGTATGCGAATTGGATATCCCCCGTGATGAAAGGTGTGAAGAAAGCGAGCATGAAATTCCAGAACCAGTTTGCGGATGTGGCGAAGGCCATGGCGACAGCGCGGTATCTGTAAGGAAACATTTCGCCGATACACGCCCAGACGAGAGGGCCCCAGGTGGATGCGAAGCCGACGATGAAGAAACAAGCGAAGACGATCATGACGGTTCCTGCAGTCTTGGCGGTTGAAGAACCTTCTGGTGCATTCTTGAAGAGAAATTGTCCAACGGAAGCAAAGATGATGAAACAGATGAATTGCCAGAGAGCGGCGATGTAGAGAGTCTCACGACGGCGGGTGTGGCGTGCCATCCAGACTCCCAAGAACGTCGATCCAACATTCACACCACCTAGAATCATGGCAGTGACGAAAGAGTTGTTGAGCCCAACACCGGAAAAGATAGTTGTGCCGTAGTAAAAGAAGTAATTGGCACCAGTGAGTTGTTGGAGCATTTGAAGGGACATGGCGAGGGCGACGCGATAGAACATTCGAGGTCCGGTGACGGCTTCGTACCAAGGGTGATCGCCTTGAGTGGCTTCCATGACCTTTTGGATTTCCTCGGTTTCGTTCGTAATGATAGGATGGTTTTCTCCAACGCCATAGAATCCAGCCATGGTCGTGCGAGCGCGATCAGCGCGTCCATTATTCCAGTCGTGTCGAGGCGATTCTGGGAGGAACATAATTCCAACACCCAAGATCGTAGCCCAGATAAATCCGATACCCATGGGGATTCGGTAAGAACCAGTGTCTTTTCTAGTCTCCGTACCGAAGTTGATACAGTCTGCAGTGAAAATACCGATCGTGATAAAAAGTTGGTAACAACTGATAACGGCTCCTCGAACTGTCACTGGAGAAGTCTCGGCCATGTACAATGGTACAAGAACAGAGAGAGCTCCAACACCAAGACCAGCCAGCCAACGACCCATAACAATTCCAACCCACATGCCATCTCCGACAGCCATTTGAATGACAACTCCAAGACAGAAAACCATGCACCAAGGAGGAATACACCATTTTCGTCCATATTTATTTGCCAATGGCCCAGCAATCAAACATCCCACCAGAGTACCGATGGAGAGTAGAGCAACGATTAAGCCGGATCGAACGTTGGTAAAGTAATATCCGGTAGGGTGCTTTTCCGAGACAGGTCCGAGTTCTCCAAACATTTGCAAGAAGACCTCCATTTCTAGAAATCCTGAGATTTGTCCGGTATCATAACCTATTTTCTTGTTAGGCAAATCCAGGTTGATAGAAGAGGGAACTGCTAACCAAAAATAAAACCACCCATGGCAATTAAAATTGTCATGAAAAATGTTTTCAAAGTGACTGTAGGGACCTTTTTCGAAAGCGTCGCATCGTCAACTATTGGTGTGGTTGGTTTCTCGCTGACATGGTTGACTCTATTTCTCGATTGCGAACCATCAACGGAAGGTAGTACTGTAGAAGTAGGGCTGCTCGAAGCATCATGCTTCTTTTTGTTGAAAAGTTTATTCATTATGAAAATAGAAAGGAGTTGATACTGATGGATTTGACTTGGGGAGAAAAAGAAAGGTTAAAAACGAAGAGAAATCAGATATATCTTATACAGCTAGACCATCTGGGGAGTGGAGTAACCAAGCCAGACCTCGGGGCTATAATGGATTACTCAAGGACCGTGTATTCCGGTGCAGGGAAAGTAGCATGACGAGGTCAACACCTTCAGCTCCATCTTCCTGGAATTCTCCATGTTCTCGTGACGTAGAATTAGCGCTTGCCCGGCTGGGTGGAGCTCGGACACTAAGTTTGTATCCGGACTGGAGTAATCAATGGGCTAGCGAGGTCAAATTGGAGAATCTGGGGCACCTCGGGCACATAATTCGTACTCCAGCAACTTAGTCAGCGGAAATAACGTCTCAAGTGTTGAAGAAAAAGTACAGAATGACGTCGTCGGTCCGGAAAGGCGAATTAAAAGGGCAAATTAAAGAAGAGGCCGCGGGCCGAAAGGAAGACCCACCTCAAACCCGCTGTCACGATAGCAAAGATATTGTTTAGGAAAATGCAAGATATTATCCCAATCTTTTTGAAAAATGTAGAGTATTAACCTAGATCTTTGGAACAACCGACTTCAGTTGTGGTAAAAGATCTAGGTTAATAATTTAAATCCCTAGTTGGGAGATAGAGAAGGAGTCTTCACAGCCGCTTTTTTTTTGTTTTGGCACAGGGACCATAAATCACACCAGCCTCGTGTGGCTCGTGAGTCGAGAACGTTTCAAACTCAGGTCGTCAGCCTCAACCACTCATTTTCTTCTGGAAGCCAAGCGAAGTTGATTGTCCAATTGCCAAGCGTCAAAGTGTAACTGGCCGACGCTTCGAGACCGCTGATCAACGGAGGTATTTCGGGCAGGCGAGAAGACCCTTCAAAAAACATTGAGTTGTGAACAGTCACCGTCCGTTCCCTTTTCGTAGCGGCAGACTCGGAGACTCCACGTTGTGCGTGCTGGGAATTTGGGGCATCCCCTCTCCCCTCTCCCCACCTCCATTCCCTTCACCGCTCAAAAAAACCTGGAGTTTTGGGTTTTGATGGAGCCCAACTGACAGTGGGAGACGTGGGCCTTTGGGGGTGCGATGACGATGTTTTTTCCTGAAAGCGGGTCGTCGTTGAAAATCAATGACTTGAGGCGACTCGGCCATCTTCGTTCTTCTCTTCGTGTTCGACGCGTTCGACGCCCCGCGATAACTTCATCCCAACGTCGAGAAGTCAAAATGATAACAACGAATCCTAAATGCACGAAATCAGCCGCACTTGTCCGGGAGTAACCTCACACCACACCCTCGGACGAATGGGCGCTGTTTGGAAACGAAATAACGACTCACCCAAATCAGACGGTAGTGCAAGCACGAGCTGGCTCCTCTGCTATCCTCTTCAACTGGCAAAATGTAATATCGAATGACCCAAGCATGGCTGCTGTGCAATGGAGCGTTGTTCAAGTCACCAACCCATCTGTCAGGAAATGCGTTGAGACTGCTGCAGCAGTTCTTTGCATACCTTATTCAGCTAGTGTGCCGATGGGTCTGGAATAACCGAAGCTGATGAGTGAAAAGAGCTGGGAATTGAACATTCCGGGAAGGGGAAGTATTGAGCACCCTCGTACAGTTTTTCTGATTTCTTCTAGAGAATACTTGATGCGTAAGTGTATGCGTAGCAACGCCATCAGCTCTCGAAACCCACCTCCTAGAACTCCACTTGAGTATGGTGGTAGGCCACTTGCTTCCTTTGGTGAAAAGTGACCCTCGCCAATCAGAACCTCTGTGGTTTTGAGAAGCTGTTGCTATTCGTGGTTTGTGATAGAGTCTCAAGGAATTCTTGAAAATCTCAAGAGAGTGGGGGTTGAACTGGTAGACTGATTGCGTTAACAAAATCCATCTAGGAAACAGCAAAAAGGAAGATTGGCCACAAATCCAAAACAAACCAAGAAAATTAGATTTCTTGAATAGAACCCTTCCACACAGCTCTACTTGCCCAGAATGTGGCTTTCGATAACTCTTCAGACAAGATTGAAAATCCACCAACCAGGGCGCCGCAACAAACAGAAAGCCATGAGGATCCCCACGAAGGCTCAGCCGAGAGACAAGAGTGAGGAAATGTAGAATCTGGAATATAAAACGACGAGAAAAGCAAGGAGGCAGACGACCCCCCAATCTTGGAATCATATCAAAACGAAGGAGTTACGAAGCAAGATCGTTCCAGACAAATTGTTTCTGGTCCACTTTGATCCTTCAAGACACCTCCCTGCTCTATCTCTTTCATCTCCAAATTGCAATAGATGAAGGGAAAATAGTCTCACCCGACGACAACCCGAATTTGCAAAAGAGAACATCTCGATGGTTACGGATGAAAGGCGGTCAAGACATCAACCGGCACACTTGTGATCCGAATGATATGAAATACGATGCATGAAGCAGCAAAAAAAATCCCGATTGCAGTGGCCTTGAGATTTGTAAGAGATTATCCGTATGGAAGGCTTCTTTTTACTGAAAAGAGACAACATGTCGTCCGATGAACGATCGAGAATGACAAAAAGAGCTTGAGCCAAGCTACCTAGGCCATTAATAGACCCGAAACCAAACATAATCCAGGTGAGACAGGGTTTTTCCGGTTATCAATTTGGTGCCGTGTTCTCGAGGTTTCATGGTGTCCAAACAACTCAACCCCTTGGATTCCACGAACCATCAGAAACCCACAGCGGAGCCGTGGCTTGATTGTTCCGCCCTATGGCACGCTCTGGGGGGGGGTGTCTGGGCATCTTGAAGATGGCTATTTCTGTGTTCGAGAGGAGAAACCTGCAGCTCATGCAAGAGAAGGCATTGCCCGCCGAGAGAGGCCGAAGAAAAGCTCGACGGTTGTTAAAGTAAGTTTCTCTTCATCTCGGAAGTGGTTCTTTTGGAGATGGAGAATTCGTTGATATGGCTCCCATCTTTGCAACAACGTGACATTAAGCCTCTGCATTCATCCAGATGACAGGCTAAGTTCAAAAAATCTTCCGGCGTGCTGCCCCTGTCCAGACCAGGGGTTTCCATCTGGGACAGTCGGCTGGGCAATGGTTAGCGTGGAATTAGAGCATTTGGGCGGGCTTTTGACGAACTTCCCCAGTATTTCTATCCTCTGGGGACCGATTTCCAGACCCAGGGGGACTCTTTTATCATCTTTTTCCATGGCTCGAGCCAGCCTAAGGTCCTGTCGTGCTTGCCTGGTGTGTCCACCTCGTGCTGAGGCGTCTCGTAGATGAAGAACCCCGGCGGGAACCGCGCCACCAGGAGAGAAGATCAGGAAAGAAGACTGGGAGAAAGTTAGGGCATGAATTAAGCATTACATGTTTTTTGTAAGCCGTAACGTACCCTTTTCTCCCCGATACGTGGAATTGAAAAGACGACAAGAACAGTGGGATGTGGATAGTCGAGCGTGGACCTGGACCAGTCATAGACGAGACGAGGTTGAGGTCGAGTGAGGGGATTCGCAGAGATGAGGCCATCGCAATTGGTGGAAGTTTAGGAGTTTTGTTGATGCGGGACGAGATGTCTGTGCAGCTCACTTCCCCACACTCAACTTGAAGGACGGGGGGTATTTTTGCCCCTCCAGTGCCCGGCGCCCAGCCACGGCTGTTGCTGCTGCTGCTGCTCCAGGTTGTCGGGGCTTCTCCGATGCAGCTGCAAGCTCGAAATCTCCTCCGCAAGACATCCCCAACCCTCAGCACCAACACCACCACTCACCACGCTGAACGGCACTCTGCTCCATCTCCATCCCCAAATTCTGAGCTGTGCCGGTAAAGCGCGGGAGCGTTGAAGCTTCAAAAACGACCCCCTCTCCATACCAGCCACCCAGTTATCAATCCCCTCTCCTCCCCCGTGGGGCCGGCCGTGATAGCTAGCAAATAAAGCAAAATAATAGAAAAAGTCCCTCAGACGAGGACGAGGCGCAATCTCTCTTCTTCTCCCTCTGCCTGCTTCTCTCTCTTCGTCGTCGTCGGTGGAATAATCGCGACCGAAGACCGGACTTTTCTCCCTCGCCTCCTTCAGACCCTTCAGACCCTCCTCCACTCACTCCCCCCTCCCCCTCTGCTGCGACTGCCTCGATTTCTGCTCTGCGACACTGATTCTTCCAGGATACGGACAAAAACCAACCACTCGTCCTATCATCCCATCTCTGCCGACCCCGACGCCCGGATCGCCTGGGAAAATACAACTCCAATCCCTCCTGTCGCTCAAAGCCCTGGCCCCATTGCTCCCACCCCTCGAGCCAGGAGCCTCTTCAGACGACCGCCTCCTCGTCTTCGAGCTTCGTCTCAAACACAAAAAAACCCCCGGTGGTATATAAATGTGTTTCCGGAACACACCTGCAAGGCTTGTCCAAGATCTGCAGCGAACACGCGACGGCTGCTGGACCGACCCCCAGCATCACATATCTTGACACCGGCTCAGCGCATTTTGACGCATGCCAATCATCTAATAGGACCCATGGGATTAGACGTATTGGTGTAGGACAGCCGCCTTGACCGGTTAGACAGAGAAGACCCCTGGAACTTAATTGAAGCATTAAGAACGTATCGGCCCAAGTAACTCACCATTCTTGTCAATACTGGGCCACCACCATCTGCAGCTGCATTCAAACGAGTTTGGTTTACGCCTCCTCTAGATCATCCCGCCCTTCCCGCCCAGCCATACTCTCTCTCTCTTACTACTACCCTCTTGTCATGCAATAGCTCTTGGGGCCGCTTCCAAACAGATCTTCCCTTGAGAACACCCATCCGTCTTTCTTGCATCTCAAATTCTGGCAGGTCCTTGAACTCAATTTCATACCTATCACGGGCCAATATTACAAGCCGGACAGATGGCGACTAAACAGCATCAGTCTGCTCCTACGCCGACTCGGCCAAAGAGCACAAGCGGGATTATTAACGGGACCAAAGCAGACGTTGGCGATTCACGGGTTGTGGTAATCATATATGGGCAAGGCCAGGAAAGGATAGTGGCTGTTTTTGCGGACGTGCTTGGGAAACCATATCGACTGGCTTCGAGATTCTCAGAGGTACGGGGTGACGACCAGGGAACGGTTGTGGGGATCGCAGCGGGAGACGCAAAGGTTGATATCCTGTCAAGGAATCGAGTCTTGCTGGTTACTATTAACGCTCACTGTGTGGGCTTGGGGATGCCTCCAGACCTCGACTTGTCAGCTGCGTCGGACTACGAATTCCTATATACAGAAACACCATTTTTCCGGAGGGATCTCTCTCGATTCATTTCGTTTACTCTCGGTCAAATCAGTCACCATGAGGCGTTAATAACGAAACCAAGGACATATTTCATTTCAACTACCTTTCCTGATGTACGGACTGCACTTTCAAATTTGGATATCCTTTCTGTTGGCTCAGATGCTGTCGAGATTCGGGTGGACCTTTTGCGGGAACCTTTATCGGATGGAACGTTTAGCTCAGTGCCTAGCTTGAGCTACGTTGGCGAGCAGGTTATGTTGTTGCGACAACGGACAGAGCTTCCTATCATCTTTACGACTAGATGTACTCGCGAGAACGGGAAATTTCCCATGGACAATCCGGAATTGTTCTATCAGTATCTCTACCGAGCGATACAGTGGGGATGTGAGTATGTGGATGTTGAGATATGGTTACCAGAAGAAATTCGGCGTCGTCTGTTTGAACAACGAGGAAGTAGTCGGATCATTTCTGCCTTTCACGATTTTTCCGGAACCTTCAAATGGGCTTCGCCGCAAGCCCAAACCATATTTGACGAATCTCGCAAATATGGCGACATCGTCAAGATGATCACAATAATCAACTCCATGTCCGAGAACTACGAGCTCGAGTATTTCCGCTCTCAGATCAAGGCCAACAACCCGGAAGGCCCGCCACTTTCAGCTGTCAACATGGGCCAGTTAGGTCAACTTTCCCGCTCACTAAACACCGTCTTCTCGCCAATTACACATCCTCTACTACCTATCGTTGCTGCTCCCGGTCAGATGTCTGCTGCGGAGATCAACGGTGCATTAAGCACGATGGGACAACTCCCAAAAAGAAACATTTACGCAATCGGCTCTTTCCGCTCAAGTCCACAAGTCACCTTCTTTGAGAAGTGTTTCAATGAGCTTGGGCTGCCTCATAATTTCACGTCTGTGGATCGCGCAGGCGTGAAAGGCTCTGTTGAGTCTTTTTGTCACCAGCCTGGCTTTGGTGGGGCTTATCTCAGCCCTGCTATATCAGCAAATCAGCCATATATTCCGGTTCTCTCAGATGCGGCTAGGGCTATTGGCACTATTGACACAGTTGTTGTCCGAGGCGAAGGACCTTCTGCCTCTTTTGTTGGCGACAATGCGACATGGAAGGGCATTCGTGCAACCTTGACTAGAGATTTCGCCCCATCGGCTTACAAAGATCGAGCTGCCATCATAATATCAAGCTCGCCGGAAGATGCGGCACCCATAATATTCGCTCTAAGGAGTCTCAATATTGGTAAAATGTATAGTGCTGGGTTCAGAGCTCCTGGACCTCTTGCGGTTGGGGTCGAGTCCTTTACATCTATCGACAGTGTGCAACGAGTCGATCATCCTTTTGCTATTATTTCCGCGTTGCCTTCTGGGAAGTCACACCTGGTTCATCCTCTGCTTCGCCACTTCTCTTCAAGTAGCAATCGGTCGTCGCCAAGTACCGAGAGAATGGGCACTGGTGGTAAGGGGAAGGTCTTCCTGGACCTTTCAAATGGACCCCGGCAGAGCGATCCTCTCGCCGTGGCTGAGCAGCATGGATGGACGGCGTATGGCGTGGCTGACACGAGCGCATTTACCACGGTCGAGACGTTGAGGCTGCTTATTGGACAGAATGTTCCATATAGCTTTGTGAGGTTGGCCAGTGGAAGGGGGCTTTACTGATATATATTTCATTTACTCACGTCAGACATATTGCTATTGAGAAGCGAGAGATGGGACTTATAATGGAGTATATTTAAGGTGCGACGGCACATTTTTACCTTATTTATTGGAGTTGGATAATAGCGGGGTCAAGGCCGCGATTTTTATTTCGATTTTTGTACATAGACCTTTTGATGTGTCTTGTTACATGAAGAAGCTGGGGTGGTATACCATTAGATTATAGTTTTGGATATAACAATTACAACATAATCTTCTCTTTTATTTGTCTTGGATACGTTTCTGCGTTGAAAGTTATTTAATTGGGCCTCTATAGGTAGATTTTTGAAAATTTGGCCAGTTATTAGGCAAGTGAGCAAAACTTGAGATGCTGAAGTAATAAACAGTAACAACTGCAATTAGTGATTTTCATTGTTAAATTTTTTTTGATAGCTGAGTAGGACTGCACACTTGGATAAATACCTTCTTTGCTGTTGATAGCTATAGACTCTAGCTCAATCATTCTTAGATGAGAATAGATAGCTAGATTCTTGTTAAACTCCTAGAGAGAGAATTTAGTCTGAATACCTCTCGATAATCTAGCTTGTTGTGTTTAGGAGAAGAGCCTATAACAATATCTTTTCGTGGTTCCTCACCTGGGCTGCTCTTGCTAAAGTTGTGATTGTTCCAATTTTTAATTTGGTCTATAATGGAAATTGTTCTAAAGTCTTAGGATAACTTCCTCAAGTTTTTCTAGAAAGTTGGAACAATATTCTCTTTTATAGTTTATTAAGAGTTTCCTAATCTCAAGAGTACTTGTTACAAACAATAGTGTACATCACGTGCTCTACGGCAGCCTAAATACCTACCCATGCCTTGCAACAAAGCTGCACTTCAATCTAGCCGTCGCGATTGTAGACGCGCTGCGATTTTCAACTATTCCCTCTTCCAAACCACCATCTCTGCCCACACATCACCACCATAATGGCAGAGATCAATATTGACAAGAACCAGTTCCACGAGCGTTTGTCGCATTTCATCGGAGCATGGAAGGCCGACAAGAGGAGCGGCGACGCGCTCTTTAATGGAGCTTCCTCGATCCTTATTCTGCTAGGCAAGGCCGAGGAAACGTCGAATTTTCAGAAGAATAATTCTATTCATGTGAGTATGCCAAATCGCTTTGCGAATGATGAGGGTCAGATTTATGGTCTGGGGGCTTTGCTAATGATAGGGGATAGTTTTGGTTGCTAGGTTACGAATTTCCCTCTACACTTTTCCTTTTCACGGTTGATGGATTTACCGTCGTTACGACATCGAAGAAAGGTACATACTCTATGCGCGAAGGATATACGGGTGATGAGGAGCTAGGAGGAGCTGACAATGAGTAGCAAAGCATCTGGAACCGCTGAAGGGCGGCAAGATCCCCATCGAGATTCTAGTTCGTGGAAAGGATCAGGAGGCAAATACGAAAGTCTTCACCAAGATTGCGAGCATAATCAAAGCTGCGGGCGTAAGTTGAGCACACGGATTCTGCAGGGACAAGGCTGATTGTTTTGGGGGTTATAGAAGAAAATCGGTGTTTTACCAAAGGATACATCAGAAGGAGCGTTCGTCGACGACTGGAAGAAAACATATCTGCCTATCCAGAAGGATCTTGAAGAGGTTGACATTACCCCAGCGCTCTCCGCTGCTGCCTTGTCCGTCAAGGATAAGACCGAATTGGTAAGTAATCCCAAAATTCGCGGAAATCATTGCTAACAAATATCCAGCAAGCGATTCGAACATGCTCCAAAGCATTAGTAGCCTTAATGAACCCATTTTTCGTCGAAGAAATGTCAGCGATTTTAGACGAGGAGAAGAAAGTTAAGCACAGCGCTTTGGCAACCAAAATCGACAATAAACTAGACGATGCAAAATGGTGGAAGACGATCGAGCTCCCAAGTAAATCGAAGATGCCCGCCGATTTTGATGTTTCACACCTGGACTGGACCCATGGCCCAACGGTACAAAGTGGAGGAAAATTCGATTTGAAGATGAGTGCGCAGACGAACGACGAATTTCTCCACGCTGGAGTTATTCTGTCTTCGATGGGTCTTCGATACAAAACCTACTGTTCCACAATCGGCCGAACGTATCTAGTCGACCCGAATAAGTCACAAGAGAGCGCCTATAAGCTCCTTTTGATGGTCCACAGCCTGGTTATCAAGGAGGCTCGAGATGGTGTGAATGTAAAGGACATTTACGCCAAAGCTATCGCGCTAGTGAAGTCAAAGAAGCCAGAACTTGAGAAGCACTTCGTCAAGAATGTTGGTTCTGGTATTGGTATTGAGGCTCGCGATCCAACATTACTATTGAACGCGAAGAGCTCCCGAGTGTTGAGAGACGGCATGACTCTTAGTATCACTACAGGTTTCAACGACATCGAGAATCCCAACCCACAAGACAAGAAGAGCAAGGTTTACTCTTTGGGCTTGTCAGACACAATTCGAGTCAGTACAAACGACCCCGTGGTATACACCGGAGACGCCCCATCTCAACTGGACGGTATTTCATTTTTCTTCAAGGACGACGAGGAAGCCGAGCCCACACCCAAAAAGATGAAGAAGGACTCAGCAGTCGGTGCCGTTGCCGCCAAGAACATTACGAAAACCAAACTTCGAGCAGAGCGAACAACCCAGGCAGATGAGGGTGCCGAGGCCAGACGTAGGGAACATCAAAAAGAGCTTGCAAAGAAAAAGCAAGAGGAAGGTCTCAAGCGTTTTGCCGAGTCGGCCGGAAATCTCAATGGATCCGCGGTGAAGAAGTTCAAGCGATTCGAGTCGTATAAGCGTGATAATCAGTTTCCTAGGAAAGTGGCTGATTTGGCTATTATCATGGATATCAAGGCTACTTCGATTATTCTGCCCGTCATGGGACGCCCTGTCCCATTTCACATCCAAACCATCAAAAACGCCAGCAAGAGCGACGAAGGCGACTTTTCTTTCCTCCGAATCAACTTCTTATCACCTGGTCAGGGTGTTGGTCGAAAGGATGATCAGCCCTTTGAAGATGCTTCTGCCCATTTTATCCGAAGTCTGACCTTCAGATCTCATGATGGTGATCGATTCCAAGAAATTGCGAACCAGATCAGTAACATGAAGAAGGAAGCCCTGAAGAAAGAGAACGAGAAGAAAGAATTGGAAGATGTGGTTGAGCAAGATAAATTGACTGAGATCCGAAGTAAGTGGGAGAATGATCCATCAAAACTAACTAGTTTACTAATACCCTACAGACCGAAGACCCACTGTTATGGACAACGTCTTCGTTCGTCCTGCAATGGATGGTAAGCGTGTTCCAGGAAAGGTCGAAATCCACCAAAATGGTCTCCGATATCAATCACCAATCAACCAACAACGAGTGGATGTTTTGTTCAGTAACGTCAAGCATCTTTTCTTCCAACCTTGTGACCACGAACTGTTCGTCATTATCCACGTCCATCTTAAGGATCCTATTATGATCGGCAAGAAGAAGACCAAGGATGTTCAATTCTACCGTGAGGCTTCTGATATTGCATTCGATGAAACAGGAAACCGAAAGCGCAAGTACAGATATGGAGACGAGGAAGAATTCGAGGCAGAACAGGAAGAAAGACGACGCAGAGCCGATCTCGATCGACAATTCAAGGCATTTGCCGAGAAGATTGCCGAGGCCGGAAAGAACGAGAACATCGATGTCGACGTTCCTTTCCGTGAACTTGGATTCAATGGTGTGCCCAATCGATCCAACGTCTTCTGTCAACCCTCAACGGACTGCTTGGTTCAACTCACTGAACCTCCCTTTATGGTCATCACACTCGAGGATATTGAAGTGGCTCATTTGGAACGTGTTCAATTCGGTCTCAAGAACTTTGATATGGTATTCATTTTCAAGGACTTCACTCGGACACCAGCTCATATCAACACCATTCCGGTCGAGTCACTGGAGAATGTCAAGGAATGGTTGGATTCCGTCAACATCCCATTCACAGACGGACCTCTCAATTTGAACTGGCCTACCATTATGAAGACCGTTACCGCGGACCCACATTCCTTCTTCGCCGATGGTGGATGGGGATTCCTCTCCAACGATACGGATGAAGATGATGGGGAGGAGGAGTCTGAGGAATCTGCCTTCGAGATGGACGATAGTGAGCTTGCGGCTTCGGAGGAATCCAGTGATGAGGAGAGCGACTTTGATAGTAATGCTAGTGATGATGAGGGAAGTGCGGGAAGCGACGACGGAGATAGTGAGGGTGAGGATTGGGACGAGTTGGAGAAGAAGGCGAAGCGGAAGGACGCGGAGGGTGGATTGGATGAGGAAGAGAGGCCGTCAAAGAAGAAGAGGAAGCATTGAGTTTAGCACTCTTTTGATTTCTCTCTTTCTCTCCTAGGGTTTCCCTTGCCGTTCTCGATCCAGTTTGTATGATCAGGTTTGGGAGGTTGGGTGGATGAGATATGCAGGGCTAGGCTATGGTCTTTTCCGGCAGGATTGAGAGAACGTGAGGAAAGGACAACAACAAAATTGATTCCCCGGGCTTCTTCTCTTTCTCTCTTTGTGCGATATGAATGAAGCAAGAAGGCGTTTCTATATATTTTTATCTGAGGGTTCCTTTTTATTTCAGCGAGGCCAGGGCGAAGCAAAAAATGGAGCACATACCTGGCTAGTTCGCTGAAGGGCGGGGTTGGTGATGAGTAAATATGCGACTGGTGACGAAATAGCAATAATACTTGATGAATCTTCAAAATTTACTTCTCATGTTAAGAAATATGTTTATTGAAGAGTAAGAGGACTATTTCATAGAGCTGCTCGGACTTCTTTTTTGACCCCTACCTAGACTTTTAATGGCTTATTCCGGTGTTTGACAAGTTACTTTGATTTGACAGCTCGTCTCCTGCAAGATTTGTTGGTTTGCTCACCCTCAATCAACTGTCGTTTTAGCCCTAAGCTTGGTACTGGTTTACTAATGGTTCACTTGTATTTGACAGCTCATCGCGACTTCGTTTTTGGCCCCCCAAATTTGTTCTTGGCTTGTCAGTTGATAGTTTACTTGTATTCGACAGCTTAGCTTTTGATTTTTTGGCTTAGCTGTCAATTTGATGACTTACCCATCAACTTGGCTTTAGCCCCCGACTCTGGTTTTTTGGCCCCAATTTTTGGTCCGGCTTACTCGTGGATTACTTTTGATTTACTCATGGATTACTCGCAACACGATTTTAGCCCCCAAACTTGTTCCTACACCCGCGCTAACCACCTTATGGAGGTACAACCTCTCAAGCCCCGCAAACAAAATCGCAAAAGTTGCCCAAGAATCTAAGAACATCTACCAGCCGCTAACTGGTTTTGGAATCGAAGGTTGTAGAGATTAAGGCTGTAGTTGTGGTTTTATTCAAGTTCTGCGAGGGTATCTTCTGTACAAAATCTGCCGCTACTCATCGTCGGACGAGACAACTTTGCATTTTATGTTCCCGTTACCACCCAATTCCACCAAAACCGCCATGATAGATTTTCCGCCGGATGGCCCCCTCTGCTGCAATCCGTCGGACATCAGGATTTTAAGGTCGTAAACGATCCAACGCTCTTCATGGGTTTGACTCAAGACTGTAATCTTACAAGTACCCCCACCCCTCTTTCTAGTTCTGGTGTTGTTTAACCCTTTGAACTCGGCATCTGGAACCTACCTATTATGTTTGGCTTACTTTGTTGTGGATGATGGGGGTACGTATAGCTTTTGTGGAATTTTGTGAGTCTTGGATTGGTTGGTTAATTGTTAGATTACTGGTACTTGTTGGCTTACTCGTCACGTTATTCACTAGCTTACTCGTCACTTACGGATTACTTGTTACTCGGTAGCGTACTCGTCACCTACTAGCTCACTTTTCATTTATTTACCAGCTTACCTACCAGCTTACCTGCTGGCTTACTCGTCACGCTACTCACCTGCTTACTTGCTGGCTTAACTACTAGCTTACTCGTCACTTGAAAGTTGACAACTTACCCGTTGACGCGCAAGTTAGCAGAACACAGGCACTACAGTACCTCAATAGATAATCACAACCTAAGTGGTCTAAGACCGCAAAGAGAAAACTCCGTATCATTTTTCTATAAATTCAAAAAAGGGAAAATGAAAAAATCACAATTGATGCCCAGAAAACCCCCAGTCATTGACCCGAAAAAAAAGGGGGGAAAACTAAGTACGCCATAAAAAAACCAAACCCCGCTGTCGAAAAAGGATAACCTGGAACTAACAACATCATAAAAAAAAAAGGTTGAGTCCTTCCACCCCAAACTTATCATCAAGGGTTCTTTCTTTTTACCCTCTCGTTATAGTACAAACCCACAGCCCCCCCCCCGTAGTTTCAAATTTGCAATCAATCACGCCCTTTCAGCACCCAAAACACCATCTCGTCCACCAGTAGCGACTCCACCACCATGAGAAGGACCGTTGTCATTGTTCCAACTGAGATAAGTATGATCTCCCAATTTTCGCGGCTTAATGAGATGGGTGACGGTGAAAAGGGAACCGAGGACGATGCAGATTCCTCCAACAACGACGTAGGCGATTCCTAGAAAGGGGTTTCGTCCGCCCATGACGGTTCCGGTGCTGATGATGACGGATTTTGTTCCGCCATATTCGGTGACGTTAAAGTCTGGGAAGGATGAGTTAGCATTTATTTGTAGACTTGAAATTTGGGAAGGGGAGGTGACTTACGGCTGTTGACCAAAAGGGAGTATTCTCCACTTGCCATCTTTTGGGTCGTATTTCTCTGCGCTAGCTTGCTGAAGGTTGGGAGCCCAGCGAGACGCATCCAGACTTGGAATTCATCGTCGTTGACTAGATCCGGTTGGTGGTCTTCGGTGTAGCCGTATGGGTATCGAACCTGCCAGTTTGGAGGTGGCACAACAGAACTCAAGTTGTAGGCTGTTTTGCCATAAAGTTTCTGGTCGCTGTCCCATGCGATCCCGATTTTGGACATATCATAACTTTGATTGTCCCCCTTTCCCAATGGAATTGGGTTAAAGAATGTGTCGTTGAACAGGGAATTGGCGGCCAATCCACATGGATAGTATACCTGTTCACCATTGCTTGTGTTTGTAGTTGCGAGTGGCGTGCAATCGCTGGATTTGATGTCTTTCAAGGAAACGGCCTTTCCAGATAATTGATCGGTGTTGAAGGATTTGGCATAACGACGATGGTTTTGGTAGAAATTCGTGAGGCGGTAATAGAAGTAAACTGGAGGCTCCATATCGTGCTGGATAGTGAAGTTGAGTTGACATTGCCAAACTGGAACACTGACGTTCCCATCCTGTGTATAATTCTGAGTAACAAGTTGTTTTGACCATGTAGGGGTCTTCACAGCCAGATCGGTTTGCTTAAAGTGCGATTCCCATCCGGCTTCGGGCATTGGGGCGCCTCCCTCTTCCCATAGAGGCGCATCGAGGTGACATCTCGAGTAATCCAGTCTGAGTTCTTGAACCTGTTTCCAACCATATGTCAGTTTCCGGTTCCCACGGTGCCTCCGCCATGTCCGGATGTACCAACCGTCGAGCTCGCAAACAATAATCCTCCTCCTATGGGTGCGAATATGATTCCGATGGCAAAGAATAATGGGAGGACGGTCTTGGGCGTAAGAATCGGTCTAAAGTTCCAAGATCCGTCAGCACAACTCTGGCGCATGTCTACCATCCATCCATTTCCATTTCCATTCCATCGTGCCCACTCACTGCCATGCTTTTAATCGCTGCTGTCGGAATGCGGTATCTGCGAAGAAGAGAATCCTGTATCAGCCCAAGTCCTTCGGCGCGATGTGCCAGCTAATCCATGGGGTCCTTACTCGCCGGTCTCCTGCTCTTGGTCTTCTTCTCATCTGCCTGTTGGTTGGGATCCTGCGAATCGATCGAGTCGGGGTGTGAGGTGTCTGCCATCGTGCGCGGATGTCGTGATCATATGTCGGCGGATTTGATGATTACGACCTAGACTCGTGGTGTTGAAGAATTCTGGTGCGAGGGTGGTTCATGGGTTGTAAGTTACGTTGGTCTTCGCGATCCTTCAATCAATCAGCCCCGTATCCAAAAGGCCGTGGTTCCGGTAGGGTATAGGCAGGGATTTGGAGCACCGCACCGCCACCTTCTTCAACGCCACATGTGCAGGTATCAAAGGGTCAATACAATGTCTATAGATTTTCTTCAAGTCTCAATTCATGTTTTGTATTCTCATCTGAGAGTCAGTTGCAAGAATACACACCTATATTTGCTACCAAGCGAATAACTCCCCCTTTTCAGGACTGATTGTTACAAATATCCTGCCCCGACTTTGCAATTATTTAGTCTACGCAAATAATCCTTCCCCTTCCCAGTCCAGTCCCAAATACTCCAGCGAAAACAAATCTATATGGGTATCAAGTTCCCCTTTTACTCCAGCAATAATGATAGCCCAATGCAAATTACTCCAGTTCATCTATACCTCTCATTGCTCATCTCGGAAAATCCACATACCACCAGGCCGCATTGCCTGTTGATATCGTTTCTCCACCTCGTCCCGTTCCGCTAAGCGTGCTGCCTCAAGTTGTTCTCGATGTTCTTGTGTTGACGGAAAATCAGCTTGCCAAAACCCAACAGGGCTCCTCCTTCGCTCATGTACATATCTATGCTTGCCACTTGTATTAGCCAGGTCGCGTGTTTTTGCTTGGAGTAGCATTTCATCTCTCTCATCTATGTTCATATTCTGGATTCTGTATGCATTGTCGCCCAAGAACTCTGCCAGTAGCTTATCATCTGCTTCCTCTTGTGACATCGTTGGGGTCCCCCTATTATCATTCGTCATCAGAATAAAGGTACGTAATGCTCCTCCACAACACTCTGGTTTCGTGCAACCCTGAAGGCAACGCCGCTTCTCCTTGCCACGAACAACATCGTTATATGCATAATTCAAGCCTTGATTTTGATTCGTATTGATGACAAAGTCACCTTTTTCCAATTTATCAAGTGGTCGGCTACGAAGAGGTTCAGGACCATAGTCTCCAGGTGCTTCACCGTCGTCCTCACGACTGGGCCGTTGCTGCCTCGATTGTGGCCTCAAGTTGTCGGTTCTACGCATTCTTGGTCGAGGAGCACTCTCTACTGATCTTCTTGCAACGCCTACCGGTGGCGTTGTTGAACTAGGTGCTTCGCTGTTTGGTAACCGTTTCGTGGGTCTCGGGGCTGTTGCAGGAGTGGCATCTCGTCCTCTGGGAGGTTGTGCGAGACGTCCCCTCATTCCGCCTTCCGAGGTCGGCCTTTCGGGAGAGGGGTTTCTTGAAGATACACCAGAAAGATCTAAAGATCTCCGACCCCCTTCTTTGGACTGTCCAAGATTGTGTTGTCGATTTTTGGCAAGTTCACTTGGCAGCTCGATATTTGATAGTTTAGGAGGTCTTTGCTGATTGGGCGTCCTCGGATCAACAGGCTGGTTTGCACGAAGAATTCGCTTCGGGGGAGATGGGTTTGTGAGTAAATTATGAAGCCGACCATCATTGTTCGAGGTTTTCCGGACCTTATTTCCTGAACTATCAGAGGTCGAATCGTCTTCCCCTAAAAAAGCCACGTCCTTATCATTGGCAATTCGTCTTCCCTTCGGAGACTTCGGGTCCAAATTTGAAGTCCGTGGTAGAAGAAGACGATTGGGATTCAGTGGCTGCAGTGGAGATCCAGCTTCAACCTCCTCAGACTCTTCAACACCAGCGATCTGTTGAGACAGCGGGCTATTGGTAGAGTTGTGAAGGCCGTGTTCCCCCAATGGGGAAGCATTTGTTTGAGAAGTGGCAGAGAGCCTGGAAGCTTTCCGAGAAAGCTCCAGCACGCGTCTCTTTTTGGGTGTATTGACCTTTTCTCCTATCTCATCTAAATCAAAGCTGTCGGTATGGTCCAATTGTCGTAGACTGGCGAGAATGGGACTGCTGTGGATAGGCTCAGCTTTCACAGCTTTTGGCGTGCTCTGACCACCATTATCGTTTGGCCGTTTTCTCTTCTTGATAGTCCGACTTGATATCACTACAGGCGAGTCGGGTGTTTCAGGTGTTTCTACACGTTGCCGTTGTGGGGAAGAATGCTGTGAGGGGTCATCTTGAGTAGAACTAAAATGTTCAGCCTCTGCGGGCTCTATGGGCTCGAATTGTGTATCCTCGACTTGGAATCGTCCTTCACGAAGAAGATTCGGAGGAAGTTCCTGCGATTCGGCTGGCAGAGAATTTGGAATACCATTTGTTGGACTTGGATAATATGTCGGATCAGGGGCTTCATGCGGGGTTGGGAACTCGTTTTGGTTGACAATAGGTCTATTGGGAGATTTGCTGCTGCCTTCAATCGCAGGCTTTTCCTTCTGAGGTGACTTTTCCATCTGAAGTGCTGCGCTCTGCTCGGGAGCATCATCGGGCCTTGCTCGTTCTTTTGGGCTTGCTGGTACGTCTGCTTCTGCGTCGGATGTTATTCCCGAGATAGCTTTATTTGCCTGTTTTGGGAGGTCCTCAAGAGGAAGAACCTTTCGATAGTCTGTAATGATACCCTTTTGTTTCTGTATTCTCGCGTCCTTGCGAGCTATAGCTTGGCGGAGTTCTTCAACATGGGCCGCATACTTTTTGTCTTTCTGGCGTTGCTTCTCGACCAAATCATCCTTTGCCTCGACAGCATTATTCTTGGTTCTATAGAGGTCGTTGAACTTTTCCACCAGTTTGTTGTACTTGATCACTCTCTCTCCTTCGCCCTCCATCTTCTTCTCTGTAAATGCTCCACTGGATGCGGGAATAGGGATCGAAACATTGCGAGTGTGGCCGAGGGGTTTTGGTGTCGTGATGTCCTGCATCTTTTGTTCCTTCCGCGATTCCTCGAGGGCCTCGGACAGGCGTTTATTCTCCCTCTCCAACTCCTCTACCCGAAGGGCAGCCGCATGTTGCTCCTCCAACTCTTTCAATAACCTTCCATTCTCCTTCGTCAACTCATCCGCCCTGGCTGACCGGCTTTGCAGCGATTGAAGCTCCTTGTTGGGGATTTTCACGCTGTGCTCCTCGTCGATTTCTGGAAAGTATATGTTAGTAGTGTCATCAGTTTGGTAAAAGAAAGCATCTCACCGGTGGCCACATCGGAGTCAATGCGGTTGCAGATTCTGGTCAGCTCTGCGAACAAATCTCCTCGGCCTTGCCTCCAACTCTCCATGTTGGCGACGGGCAATTCTGCATGGATTGATCAGAGCCGATATACCGGTATGGGGGAAATGGTGATTCTGGTGAAGTGTTTCCAAAGGCGCGCGCGGGTTCTGTGCGCGTTTCTACCTACAGTAGTCTCATTTTTGGTGCTGCTGGTGCTGGATCTGGTGGTCCGAGGCAACGATACGGGGGAACTCCGGAAAACGCGTCGAGGGGTGACGCGCTAAAGTGGAAGTGGTTTTGCATCGTGGGGCAAGTACCGAAGTCGCCCTGATATCTGAACATCAAAAGCTTCAAAAAAAAGAGAGCTCCCAACGTTACAGCCTCTAGAAGGCAAGGCTTCAACCCCTTACGTCTGGTCAATTGGATCTGGTCAGAGGGATCTGGTGGGATCCAATTCGATGCAACAAAAGGATCGATCACCATGCATCATTTCCCCTCTCAGCAACGTTGTCACTGCGGGTTCATCTTTTCACTTACCATTGACCCTAAGGAGATATTGGAGATGACATTTTATATTGATTCGACGTGGCTATATTGATTCGGGTGCTTCTTTCGGGTCCCTCCCGCCGAAAAATATTTCCGATGTTGCATATCTTAGCCATCATCTGCAAGTGGCATATATTACCCGGCAAGTTTATGAGGTTATACGAACTATATCTCCCCAATC